>JAQIFY010006059.1:0-10592 GCA_028533085.1 Varecia variegata
TGGGATTTTCCAGATATAACATCATATCATCAGCAAAGAGTGAAAGTTTGATCTCTTCTTTCCCTATTTGGACTCCCTTGATTCTGCTCTCTTGCCTGATAGCTCTCGCAAGGACTTCCAGTACTATGTTGAAAAGTAATGGGGACAGTGGGCAGCCTTGTCTGGTTCCAGTTCGAAGTGGGTTAGTTTGCTCCTTTTTTTCTAATTTCTCAGAATGTGAAGTTAGGCTACTGATTTTAGATCTGACTTCTTTTTCAATGTAGGCATATATAGCTAGAAACTTCATTCTGTGCACTGACTTTGTTGCATCCTGTAAATCGTGATATGTTGTGTCATAATTTTAATTCATTTCTAAATGTTTTCTAATTTCATATGTGATTTTCTCTCTAACTCAATTGTTGTTTAAGAGGTTTTCAAAACTTTAATCTATATATATTTGCGAATTTTCTGGTGTTCTTTCTCATATTGATTTGTAGCTTTATTCCATTGTGCTCATAAAAGATGCCTTGTATGATTTCAATCTTTAAAAATTTAATCAGAATTTATTAGTGCACTAATATACGATATATACTGGAGAGTGCTCATGTGCACTTGTGAAGAATGTGTATTCTGCTATTGTTGAGTAGAGTGTTCTCTATATGTCTCTTAGGCCTAGTTGTTTTTTTAGTGTAGTTCAAGTCCTCTATTTTCTTAGTGGTCTTCTTTCTAGATGTTCTATCCATTATCGAAAGTGGTGTATAGAAGGATCCAACTATTATTGTAGAAATATTGCTCCCTTCAATTCTGTCCATTTGTTTTACATATTTTGGGACTCTGTTATTTGATGCATGTATGTTTATAATTCCTATACCATTTTTTTCCTTGAGGACAGGGGTTTGAGACTACCCTCAGCAAGAGTGAGACCCTGTCTCTACAAAAAAAGAGAAAAATTAGCCAGGCTCAGTGGCACACATCTGTAGTCCTAACTACTTGGGAGGCTGAGGCAGGTGGGAAGGAGGATCACTTGAGCCCAGGAGCTGGAAGTTGCAGTGAGCTATGATGATGCTATGCCTTCTTGAATAATTAATATTTGATCAGTATATAATAGTCTTCTTTATTTCTTATAATACTTTTTGATACATGATCTATTTTGTTTGATACTATTAATCGTATAGCCAATCCACCTCTTTTTTTACTATTTGCATAAAACATATATTTTTATCCTTTTACTTTCAATCTATTTATACCTTTGAATCTAAAGTAAGTGTCTTTTACTTGGTTAAAAGTGCCAATGCCACATATAGTCAAAAATCCACATGTAATTTTTGACTCCACAAACTCTTAACTACTAATAGCCTACTATTGACCAGAGCCTTACTGACAACATACACAGTTGATTAACACATATTTGTATGTTATATATGATATACTGTATTCTTACAATAATGTAAGGTAGAGAAAAGAAAATGTTTTTAAGAAAATTTTAAAAAATAGAAAATATATTTACTAATTATTAAGTAGAAGTGAATCATCATAAAATATTCATCCTCACCATTTTCACGTTGAGTAAGCTGAGGAGAAGGAGGAAGAGAAGGGTTATTACTGCTGTCTCAGGGGTAGCAGAAGTGGAAGAGATAGGGAGGGTCAACCGGGAAGCAAGAGAGGCAGGACCACTTGGTGCACCTTCGACCAACCTCCAGGGCATACGGATGGCTGCTATCTCATTTTCACCCACCACATGCCTTTCCTTTGTGATGACCTCTAAAGTGGAATTATATAGAAAAGGGGGATTTCAGGAAATGTAGTTTCCGTTCATCTAGTTTAAGTGTTTATAAAACCATAACACTCTAGCATCCCAAAACACATATGAGGAAATAGCTAAACATCTATTAATAAAATAGCAAATGAAGAATGAAATGAACAGCACAGATATTAATTCTTATAGGTGTTAAAGAATGGAAAGTCTCTTTGGGTTGTGGCTATATAAGAAAGTAAAAGAAAAAGATTTTTAGTTAAAGATTGAAGTTTGACAAAATTTTGATAGGGAGGTGAGTGTGGGGTGGAGAAGGAATATCGATTGCACATATAATAGACATGAGAGATAATGTGGACAAAGATGTGGACATAAGAAATAGGAGTGTGGATAATGGGACATAAATAGACTACTTTGACTAAAGTGGAGACCACAATAGTGGAGGGAAAGGAAATAAACCCTTCGAGGAAGTGTAAAGCAGTTTGAAAACTGACTGGAATTGCCATAGAGAAATTTAGATAATTTTCAGTACTCAGTACTGAATTTTGAGCAGAAGTAAAAGCAGCATTTTAGGAAAATTACTCTAAACAGCAATTTTCAATAAGTTTTATATGGAGGCAAGTATAGAAATAAAGGCTATTGCAATATTTCTGAAGTAAAGGTATTTTGCTCCAACAAAATTTTGGCATATTGGGTGTCTTATTTCAGAGTAAATAAAAAATATTGAGAATGGGCCAACAGAACATTTCATTTAAAGTAGAGAAAATAGGATTCATGACTGAGTACTAACAGGATGAGAAGAAAGGAGAAGTCAATGATAAACTCCAGTGCATTACATCATATTAGCTGGAGGGTGATAGCTTTGGAAGAAAGAAATTCAACTTAATTTACATGATGTGTAACGTGAAGTGAGTATCCAGTTCAAAGTCACTCCTACTAGAGTGGGAGTGATCTAGAGATAGAATAAATCTGTGTCTCTAAAATTCTAGGTCCTCTGAACTATTCAAAAAGTAGTCAAGTTCATTGGGATCAAATGTCTCAAGTTGTGTTCTCCAAAGATGTCATGAAACCATTCTCCTTAAAAGATCAATATTCTCCAATATACTCCAATAAGAAATGAATCTCAAATAAATTATTTTTTGAGTGTTTCTTTTCTTATGGATAATCAGTTTATTGTAAAATTTATTGCCTGCTATTCGAAGAATGCTAGTCTTCCTTTTCAAATAACATAAATCATTTCTTCTTTCTCTACTCCAGAAGATTTTGGATGGAGTCGATCCTTGGAGATTTTCATGAGCACTGCCTTTAACCCGGTGGCTAAAGCCAATAAACATAATTTGAACTTTCTTGCTTAAATAATTTTATTTTATATTATTATTTTAAATATCACTATGATCACTTGAAAGAAGTTCAGAAATTAGATGGTTTTGATCCTCTAAAAGAAAATAAGTAAAAAAGGGAGGGAGAAAAGAAAGGAGGGAGAGAAGGAAGAAGAAAGGAAAGAAGGAAAAAAGAAAGAGAGAAAAAAAGAAATGAGAGAAAGCAGGCAGGCAAAAAGGTAGAATTTTTAAATCTCTTGCAATGTAGCATTACCTTATTACTACTTTTATGAGTGGGGTTGTTATAAGAAAAATGACAAAATTTTTTGTAAGAACAGAAGTTACTTGTGAACTGGAGTATAGGCCAAGATGTTTCCATTGAAATGGAGGTGACCTTATCCAGTTTAAAGTTGATTAGAGTTTGAATTTAAGTAAAAAAAAATATATTTAGGCAGTAAGAAAAGAAAAAAAGAACATTTAAGTAAGGCAGAAAGCATGAGAGGAAGAAATAAAGAATTCTTAGAGAAAATTCTGAATCAATCAGAGTGACTAGGCAATTATGATGTCTGGTGTCCCAATAATACAGGATTATACAACCTACCTACTTGAATTTTTAAACATTTTTTATGTAGTTTGAATTGAAATTTCTCTATTATTTAAGAAAGGGGTGTGGTGAAAAGTGTAATTTTTGAAAAGTGAGACTTTACCCCATTTAATTTCTATCTTTTTCTTTTTTCTTTTGAAGATATCAAGAATAGAACAAAAAAAACTGACAATAATCATATGTCCTTTAGAGCAAAGGATTTTATGCTGTACCTAGATGTCCTTCGCATCTAGACTGCTTTAATCTGAAACAGTTCTAGGTCCTTTTCATGATTTCCAGGAAATAATTCCTTCCATTTTCAAAAATTAAAGCCCAGTAACTTTATAGAATGTCCTCAATGTGAGTTTGCTCAATACCTTCAATTCCAGTCCAACACCATAGGCTTCATTTATCTTTCCTCTTTTCCATATTTGCACCTCACTTCTCCAACAAGTGAGACAGCCGGCTCCCGTTATCCACGTGTGTCCACTGTTTGCTCAATCCTGTCTGCTGCAGTCCATCTCCAGAATGCCTTCTTGCTGTGCTCTGAAGTCCTCCTCCTGGGGGTCCCAGCTGCCACAGTTACCTTGTTCTGACATTCTCCTTGCTTGAGTTTAGCCCCCATTATGTGCCCTATTTCAGCTACCTAATGGATTTTTTAAAACTTTTATTAAAAACTTTTTAAAATTTTCGAATAGATTCAGAGTTATAGGGGAAAAAAATTAAACATAGTACAGAGGGCTTCCGTATACTCTGTACCCAGTTTCCCCTATTGCCAATATCTCACATTAGGATGTCACATTTGTAACAATTAGTGAACCAATATTGACACATCATTAACTAAAGTCCATACTTTATTTAGAGTCCATAGTTTTACTTAGTGTCCTTTTTTGTTGTTTTTGTTCCAGAATCTCACTTAGGATACCATATTACGTTTAATCATCAATCATGTCTCCTGAGGTTCTCACATTTATGACAGTTTCTCAGACTTTGCTTCTTTTTGATGTCATTGACAGTTTTGAGGAGTACTGATCAGATATTTGGTTGACTATTCATCAGTTGTGATATACCTGGTGTTTCTCCTGATTATGCTGGAGTTACAGCTTTTGAGGAAAAAGACCACAGAAATAAAGTGCCATTATCATCACATCATATCCAAGAGTGCATACTATCAAAGTGACTTATCACTGTTGATGTTAAACTGATCGCCTAGTAGAAATAGTGTTTTCAAGCTTTCTCCACTGTAAAGTTATTCCTCCCCTCACCCATTTCCATATTGTACTTTTTGTAAACAATCTATTATGTGCATTCTGCACTTAAAGAGTGCAGAGCTATGATCCACTTCCTCAAAGGTAGAGTAGTTACAAAAATTAATGGCTTTTTAACTGAAAGGAAAGAAGCAGGAAAGGAGGAAGAAAGGAATGAAGAAAAATTTTTTTTAAAACAACTATTAACAATGTACCAAATGTGCTAACTAGAAACAACTCACATCAGTGATCTATTAGAATAATGTATATTTATCCCTTTATCATGAAAATCATGATAAATTAATTAACATATGGTATCTGCTTTAAATAATTTCTCAACTACTAAAGGAAATAAGGTACATGCTCAGATGTCTAAAATACAAGATAAGACATGTTAAATAATATAAAAGTGATTTAGAGCCAATCTTCTGGGAGTTAACAATTTGTAGTTCATTTCACTAGCAAATTTAAAACTTTGCAAGCTATTGACTAGTGCTTCATTATTAAGGAAAATATCCACTAAATTTGGAGCCGATATTGACTCTGGCCTGGAATCCTTATGTGGTTGGAGCAAAATTAAGAGAAAGAAGGTCACTGTACTGGCCTAAATATTGACCTTTAATACCAAGAGGATAGTTTTGTTGCCAATACAGAATGATAGCAAAGACAACTATATGTGGGCCATGAGATGCACAGAGGAGCTCCGTTTGCATCTTTTACTAGTATTCCTGGTGAGGAAAACAGCGGCTTCCCAACAGAAACAAAACTCACCGAGGACCTGGATCACTAGGTACAAACTTTGTTAAAATGTTGAATTTTTGCCACTATGACAGTTGAGAAACATGAAGGTTTTAGCATTCAGTTCTGGTATAATAGTGGAGTAGAAACAAGATTTCAAGGGATTATAGAATGTGTAAATATCAAACAATTTGGAAATTGAGTATAAAGAGTACACTCTAAATATGTGACAGTGACACTGGGCGGGAGAGAGTTGCAAATTTGAAAAGTTAGCCCAAGAAGCCAGGTAACAGGAATCATCAGGCATGGGACTTCAATGCTGTTCACTTTCCTTCTGCCACCTAATTTAGCTATTTACTTCTGAACCAAAGAGATGATGAAAACTACTGCAGTCCATGTGTCAGAAAAAAACTTGGGCTCTTTTGGGGTCCCCGAAGAAAATATTGGCAGATCTTTCTTACTCATAGACTGAACAAATGACTTGAGAACAGCCTCGGAGTCTAAAAGGCCAAAGTAATCCCCAAGAACAGTGTGCTGGCTTTCTGTGACCAAATAAAGGGCACATTTGAAAAAGCAAAAAAGGCAAGAAGTCTTCTTTGCTTTTGAGGTAGAACAAGATGGTAATAAATAAATAAATAGTTTGAGCTACCAAATAAAATAATTATCTATTAGCTCAAACTGATATAAATAGGTAATTTCATAGACAGAAAAATAGAGAGATACAAATCTCCTGTGCAGAGAAATTTGAAATAATTTAAGTAAACACTTTGCCTTTAAGGTGGAGTATAATTTCCTACTCAGAAAGTGTGAGCCATGCATAGTAACTTCCTTCCAGAAACTACATTATAGCATATATAAAGGGAAGAAAAGTAACTTTACAGACAAACACTACCTCAGCCAGGTTATCAAGGTTGACATCCACAGTAAGTCATGCTGATAGCATGTAATGCTCACCACATATTCTATTTGTACCCCTAATTTTCAACCTCCCTGCAGAGCAATGAGACTTGGCCAGTGCGCCATGTTGGGAAGCAAAATGTAAGGTTGTGTGAATAAAACTAATCCTACAGGCAAACATGAATGGTTCTCTAATCTTTTTCCTTGTATGACAATGAAGGAGGCCTTTTTTTTTTTTTTTTTAATGGTGGAGGTACAAGATGATAGAACATGGCATAAGCAAGGAAGAATTTCCTTCGTCAGCCATAAATGTCATACACCAACTTGTTTATAAAAACTGTGATATTTTGGTGTTGTTTATAATTATAGCATAGCCTTGCCTATCCTGGTTAATTAGAAGAAAACAAAGGAGGAGGAGAAGGAAGAAGAAGAGCAAGAAGACATAAAATCTGCAAAAAACAAACAAAACCCTAAATGTGTGGCTTTAGCACAATTGTTAAGCTCAGTAATTGGGAGTTATGGTGAGAAAACTGATGTGAGATGCTAATATGGTGGTGATCCAGGTAATAAAATGGCACAATACTAAGTAATACTCTCACCTGCGGAAAATTGGAAAGCAAGTCATATATTAATGAACATTTAGTATTGGCAAATAGCTTGGCAAAGAACATTAGTGGTAATCTTTACTTGTTTTCAGTTTCATCAGGAAGGCACTGCAGGAAACTGCTGGGCTCAGGAAAGGATTATTCATTTTTTGAGAAGAACTGAAAGGGTCTAGAGAAATCTCAGAACTTTGTAAAATTGTGATGTAAGAAAAGCTAGCTATTTGCAAATAGTCAAATAGTAGATAGAATGAAAAAGAATTTGAGTAATAAATATCTAGCAAAACCTTCCAGTTGATTAAGTTGCCTGAAAGCAATGATCAGCCTAAGGTGTGACAACCAGTAACTTCTTTCAGCTTAAAAAATGATTAGAGGGAAATTTTATAATAACGATGTGGTTCTTTCAACTGGTCTAGTCATATAAACTCAAAGTACCTACCAATAGGTCCATTAAGTGAGTGAGAAGGGCAAGGGGAGGGAGGAGAAAAAGAAGGAGAAGCAGAAGAACCAAGAGTCAAGTATTATGTTCATCATAAGAAATATGTTTACAATCAAACTGTGGGTATGATTACCTGGCATATGATGCATATAAAACAGAATACATAAAAAGCATAGTAATTGAGTTTTAGAATCTGGACTAAAAGAAACTATAACTTAAAGAGGCTTGAGACCCCAACCTTTTATGACAAAATAAAAAGTGACTACAGAAAGCTACACAGCACCCAAGGAGAGTTGATTTCCCAAAGCCAACATCAGTTATGATCAAGAAAGACAATAGAGAAGGAAGAGTACCAGACAGAAAAAAACATGGATAGTGAGGCAATTCTCAGGGTGAGAAGTCTGGACCTAACCAAGAGTCTCCATTTCTGGGGGAGGGGGGCTCACAAAACACCTGCCTAGTGTGTTTCCAGAGTATGTATGTTCTTCTTCTTCTTTCTAGATATATTTACTATAGCTACCTCAATAGCATTCACCATTACATATTAGATTTGGTGGGATAACTTGTTTTTTTCTTTTTTAGGTTAATTGGTCTAGAGACCAAGAGGAAGTAACTGTGAGGCCAATGTAGAGAGACTCCCATACATCACCTAGGCATTCTAAACTTGGAGCTGGGTAATCAAAAAACATGGGCTGCGACCCTTGGGGAAGGGTTGAGTGTGTTCCATAGAAAAGACAGTAAGGGGCAAGTTGGTGACCAGAACAGCTGACTAAACAGAAATAATAGTGTTCATCTTGTATTTCATTTGACATTTTCCTGCCCACCTTATGATTTGGCAGAGCCATGTGATAGTTCTACCCAATAGGCTACCAGGAAAATGACCTGAGTCACCTACTGATTGAGTTAACATAAGTCCTTACATCTTTTCCAGCCTAACTTTCCTAATACAGCCTGTGTGAGAAATGAATCTTTGATATGTTAGGACTTTGGGATTTTGTGGTTAATTTGTTACAGTTGCATGAAATATTCAATCGCAATTAAACATACGCTTTCTAGGCTACCATTCCTGATATAGTCAATAGTGCTATTTCAGTTTTTCTCCCTCATTAGCATTTTTTTTTGGCCCAGATAGGAATATCAGAGAAGGGCTATTTTAATTTCTGACAGCTTATCTTAAATGAATAGCAGTGCCAAAAATTCTTCGGCATCCTGGCTGGGACTTTAAGGTAGGAGTGAGCCAGCCAGATGCATGTGATAGATGCAATCCCACTCTCTTTCCTCCTCTCCATGGCTGGTAGTCTTTTATTTTTCCTGGGTTGGGCCGTATGGGCCACCACTGGGTCTAATTTGGACCAGTAGCCCAAGAAAATACTAAAGTGATAGAGTTAACACATTAACACAGTAAAAAGTGTGTCATCTCCCCACACATCCTCACCAAGTAAGCAACCAATCATCTCAGAGTAATATTTACCTATTTGCTGAGCTTTTTCATTAGGAGCCCTTACAATTTATATTTACCTAATTTTTTCCTGGCTTCTTTTAGAAGATTCTACAAAATTCCAGCTAATCCATTTTTTTCTTTTTAAACTGATTTTTTTGACGTTGTTCCTAGACCCACAGGACATTCTGATTTGCTCTACTTGTAGTGATATGTTAAGAGCTGATGACCAACTGGGCACGGTGGTTCATGCCTGTAATCCTAGCACTCTGGGAGGTCGAGTCAGGAGGATTGCTTGAGCTCAGGAGTTCAAGACCAGCCTGAGCAAGAGTGAGACTCCGTCTCTACTAAAAATAGAAAAAAAAAAAAATTAAGAAGAAGAAAAAAAAAAAGAGCTGATGAGATTCTCCAACTTCTCAGACACTTTCAACTCTTCCCAAGTAATCTCATTCAAATTCTTGGGCGCCTGACCTTGACTATTAGGGTTTTTAACCATGATTTTGACCATGAAATCTTATCATCTTTAGACTGTAGGCTTTTTAAATTGTGCTCTGCTTATTTTAAGAGCTAGTTTTAAGCTATATCAGAGCATCAGATACAAAAAGAAAACAAAAAATAAGTTTATATAACACTAAGTCTTTTTTTGCTCCTTTTGTGTTGTTCTTAGTATAGTCACTCAGAGGTATGAGGAACAAACTTATTTCTGCTGTGTCTACATTACTTAACACATTGAAAGGCTCCCAAAGTTGCTGTCAAAGCCCTTCTTTGGCAGGGACATATTTTATGTAAGAGATTATCAGCTTCACATACGGACTATGGTTTCACCTCCACATTTGTGCCATTGCCAATTCCATAACGTCCAAGCCTTTCTGATTGCTTGAAAATCATCTGAAATAGCTGTTTCAGATGGTATTATTTTAGTGTTTCAAGCTGCAAGGAACATGGACTTGTTTGAGTTGTCCCAGTTAATAGTGTTTAAGAAACAGAGAAGGAAATGCCAAACAATCTCGAAAATTGTGTAACCAAAGTTCTTAACTTGGAAACTCATTCAGTTCACAATACCGTCTCAGGAGCCCTCTTTCCTAGGGATACAATGTCTAAAATTACTTCTTGATTTTCTTTCTCTATTTAAATAATCATATATAAAGATAGAATACACACACACACACACACACACACACACACACGTCTGCTTCATAGCTTCTCGTTTTACCTTTTTCCTGTGGAGTTGCTTAGATTCTGTCGCCAGTATTCCTGAATCTCACAGTGAAATTCACTCAGCAAGTGCTGATATTGTTAGCTTACCCTGTCATGATCAAATATAGAGTACTTTTATTGAGCAGAACCTTTGCTTAAGGCACTTCTTAATTTCTGGTCCAACTCTAAAAATACCTGATTTGACAATAGTACCACGTGCTGCAAAATATGACAATCAATGCAAAATGAACCACCTGAGCCTACTTCCCTTAGATGTGACCTGACAAAAGGGTAAAAGTGAAAGAAAGAAGCCCTTCTTAAAGTGGGTTAGAGTGAAGGTGGTGAAAACTGTTTATGCTGTAGATATATTTTGAGATGTTCCTGATGAGTAAGAGATAAA
>JAQIFY010000606.1:0-14929 GCA_028533085.1 Varecia variegata
AAGATTCCTTATTCAATAAATGGTGCTGGGAAAACTGGATAACCACATGTAGAAGACTGAAACAGGACCCACAGCTTTCACCTCTCACAAAAATCAAATCACGGTGGATAATAGACTTAAACCTTAGGTGTGAAACTGTTAGAATTCTTGAAGAAAATGTAAGAAAGACTCTTACAGACATTGGCCTAGGGAAAGAATTTATAAAGAAGATTCCTAAGGCAATCACAGCAACAACAAAAATAAATAAATGGGACCTGATTAACGGTAATACGACATCTCTTTGGTTCTCCTGGATAGAGTTGGAACCCATTCTATTAAGTGAAGTATCCCAAGAATGGAAAAATAAACACCATATATACTCACCAGCAAATTGGTTTCCCTGATCATCACCTAAGTGCACATTTGGGAATAACACCAACTGGGTATCGGACAGAGGTGGGGGGTGGGGGGAGCGGATGGGTGTATACCTACATGATGAGTGTGATGCGCACTGTCTGGGGAATGGACAAGCTTGAAGCTCAGACTCTGGGGGATGGGAGGGGCATGGGCAATATATTTAACCAGAACTTTTGTACCCCCATAATAAGCTAAAATAAAAAAAAAAAAAAACACAATGCCTAAAATACTCAGATGCACATTTAAAATTGGAATTTAAAATGCTAATCTATAAATATTTACATGCTAATACCAATTATGAATAAATATAACATCTCTAAAATATGAAAAAAAATATAGAACTACCATATCATCCAGAAATTCCATTTCTGGGTATATGTTCAAAGGACGTAAAGTCAGTAGTTTGAAGATGTATGTGCATTCCCATGTTCATTGCTACATTATTCATAATAGACAATATATGAAAATAATTTATATGTTTATCAACAGATAAATGGATAAAGAAAATGTGGAATATACATACAATTAAATATTATTCAGCCTTAAAAAGAAGTAAATTCTGCCATTTGCAACAACATGGATGAAACTGGAGGACATTGTGTTAAGTAAAATTAAGCCAGACACAGGAAAGACAAATACTATATGCCACGGTTTGAATATATTCCCCCAAATTCATGTGTTGGCAATTTAATCACTAATATAATAACATTGAGAGATAGGACCTTTAAGATGTGATTATGTCATGAGAGCTGGGCCCTCTTGAATGGAATGATTGAACCAACCCATTCCTTCATGAATGACATTGGGTTAGTTATCACAAGAGTGGTTTCCTAATAACGTGATGAGTTTGGCCTCCTTCCTCTTGCTCTCTCTCTTGCACATGCTCTCTTGCCCTTCCACTCTCTCCACCATGAGATGACAAATCAGGGATGCCCTCCCCAGATGTAAGTTCCTCAACCTTAGACTTCCGAGCCTCTAGAACTTTAAGAAATAAATCTCTCTTTATATGTATTACCTAGTCTCAGGTATTCTGTTAGAGCTGCAAAGCATAAAATAAGATAATCTATGATATTACCTATATGTGGAATCTAAAATATTCAGACTCACAGAAGCAGAGAGTAGAGAGGTGGTTTGTCATGGGTTGGGTGAGAGGATGATGGGGAAGTGAGAGTTAAAGGGCACAAAATTTCCAGTTATCTGGAAACCTAATCTGGACACCTGGAGTGCCTATAATTAACATATTTAAAATTTGCTTAGAAGATATATCTTAAGCGTTCTTACCACACACACATAAAAATAACAACAATAATGGACAGGAGGAAACTTTGGAAGATAATGGATATGTTTATGGGCTTGATGGTAGTGATGTTTTCAGGGGTGTATTGCTTATCTCCAAATTCACACATACAGTAAATATGTACAGCATTTGGCATGTCAATAATACCACCAATGAAGTGGTTTAAAAAATAAAAGAAAAAGAAAAAAGAAAACTGGCTTCATATCAGTAAAACACTTTGGCTCCTGCAAAAATTTTCTGGTTCAAAACTTCAAGGCATTGACCTCCTCTGCTAGCATGTTCTTCCTTAGTTCTGGTCCCCTTTACGTATCCTCTTTGTAGGCTTTGATGAAACTCTCTTGCTTCCTACCATCCTATATCTTCTTAACGGGAAATAGATTGATATTATTTAAGACATATATCTGACTTCCTATTCTCCTTCAATCTCATAAGCCCAAATCTCTTTCTCAGCTTCTCAACTAAATGTTTGCCTGAAGTTATAACTGTACTTCTCTTTTCTTAATTTCCATTTGTAATTTTTTCCAGATATATAACTGGCTTGATGAGTTTATCAATGTTTATTAAGTAACAATAATAAACAGTTTGACCAGAACTGTGTCACAACAAGGAGATGAAAAAAAAAAGTTTAAGGCATGCCACTAAACAAGTGACTGACCAAGTGTATGATCAAGGGACAATAAAGGGTATATAATTTTCTTTACTGTATTTTTTCTTCCCATGGTTCCAAACAAGGTAAGTTTTACCAAAAATGTATGAAAGCAATCCATACAAATATTAATATTTTAAAGTGGTGAAGATACTTACATGTTACAAATTAGGAAACGTTGGAGTTTACTATTTAAAATACAACAATATCTACCCAGGATTATAACTAAAGGTTTACCTTAGTGATTCAAGTTTTCTTATTTTATAATATCAGTTTATTAGGGATTACTAAATAGTGATTTAAAATCATGCATTTCCTCTACAAAAGTTATGGGAATTTTATGAAGGTATGAATACATGAATAATATAAAACATGCACATTAATTACAATTAATGTGGTTATTTTTAACAGTTCAATCATCAAAGAAGAGCAAGAGTGATAGGTAATCATATTTTAAGAAACAGAATCTGTTTATATAATATATTTTTCTATTTTAAAAACATGAAAATACATAATGTTTTTCAGGCACAATTCTGCATGAATTACCTCATGCAGACTTTATTAGGTAGCTTTAATTAATATTTACATTTGATAAAGGAAGAAACTAAATAGAGGTTAAATAAAAATGCTTTATAGTATTTATGAATAAGTGGAGATTCTTAACTATGCTTGTTAGAAATGGAACTTAGTTTTAATCAAATATTTTCTTGAACAAAACTGATGTATCTATTATATTTCACAGTCTGAATATGATCAATAACTAAGTTAGGATTAGTACAGTTTTAAAACAGAACAGGGTCATGTATATAATTTGATATTTTCTGAATCTGTGTTCATAACTCTTATTAAATCTGTTATTCTGATCATAGAGGAAGTAGTATTCCATAAACTACAAAATAGAGGATAGATTTTTTTTCTCATTTGGTTTAGGGCATGGCCATGAATTAGTAAACTCACAACCTTTTCATGTCTATCAGGTAATATGTTATTTTTTTCAACATCTCCGTATGTATTATTGATTGTTTCCTTTTCTTTCTTTTTTCTTTTTTTTTTTTGAGACAGAGTCTCGCTTTGTTGCCCGGGCTAGAGTGCCCTGGCATCAGCCTCGCTCACAGCAACCTCAAACTCCTGGGCTCAAGCGATCCTCCTGCCTCAGCCTCCCGAGTAGCTGGGACTACAGGCATGCGCCACCATGCCCGGCTAATTTTTTCTATATATTTTTAGCTATCCAGATCATTTCTATTTTTAGTAGAGACGGGGTCTTGCTCTTGCTCAGGTTGGTCTCGGACTCCTGACCTTGAGCGATCCGCCCGCCTCAGCCTCCCAGAGTGCTAGGATTACAGGCGTGAGCCACCACGCCCGGCCAATTGTTTCCTTTTCTGATAATACATAAAGTAAATGTAAATTAACCCAAATTTTAAATATTTTGTGTCTGAAATGCAAAGAAAATGTAATAATTAATTTTGAAATAATACAGGCATGTAGCCATACAGAGTAAAAAAATTAGGATATGGATATGGGTTTTCTTAAATTTCTCTTTTAAGAGAAATTCCAGCTTTAACATCTTATATTCCACAACTCATTTCCATTTTCCATCACATTTTAATATTTTGGCTTTGAATATTATTATTTAACATTTGACTTGAAAGCTGTATCTTGCTAATCAAATATTTATCTTAGTTGTATAAAAATGTTATATATATAAATATTAATATAACTATTAATATTATTAATTTAATTAGGTGACAGTGTTCTTGATCTTATGTTGCCTGATGACAGAGACTTGTGTTCTGATTGATATTTTACAACGTTCTTCAGTATTATCTAGCATTCTGTTTATTCCAATATCAACTAGTTTTTTTTTTTTTTTTGTCTAGAACATTTTTTTTTTTTAGACAGAGTCTCGCTCTGTTGCCCTGGGTGCTGTAGAGGCGTCAGCCTAGCTTATAGCAACTTCAAACTCCTGGGCTCAAGCAATCCTCCTGCCTCAGCCTCCTGAGTAGCTGGGACTATAGACGTGCACTACCAAGCCTGGCTAATTTTTTCTATTTTTAGCAGAGCTGTGGTCTCGCTCTTGCTCAGGCTGCTCTTGAACTCCTAACCTCAAGTGATCTTCCTGCCTCAGCCTCCTAGAGTGCTAGGATTACAGGCGTGAGCCACCGTGCCTGGCCCAACACTGTAATTTTTTAAAAAATGTGTTTTTTGAATCATTTTCAGCTAGAATAAATTAATACAGTGGACTCTGGCTTTAAATCACAATTCGCACAAAGAACAAGTACATTTTTATTTCTTATGTGGGTAAATTAGAATATAAAAAAGTTTTCACTAAGATGGTGAAATAAATGTTTCTTTCTCTTCCATTCTTCTCTCAGAAACTGGAATAATTTGACACAAAGAATGAAAAAGAGAAAAGAAAAAAAATCTCAATGAAATTAGGAGACAGCCATGACTCCCAGCTATTAGAATACCATAAAAAGATACTACAAATAAATTGAAATTGGGACCAAATTGAGAAAGATACAAGATTTAAATTTACTTTTATAGATTTTGGATTGCAAGCAATAATTACAGAAAATAGCCTAACTTGACTGATCCAAATGGTAATATTTATTTATTCACTTATTAATTCATCCATTGGGGGCATGGATGACCATGAGAATGTCACGCAGCACTGATGAGTATCAGAGGTGGTGAAGGAAGGAATGGCGAAATAGAAATAGAAATAATGCAGAAGATTGCATTGAAATTAAACAGTGCCGGTACGTGGCAGTCATCTCTGTAACAGCTGCCCAGGGTCAATTCATGTGAAATATATGAAAACTCAAAGAAAGTGAATATAGGGACTCAATAAGGTAAAATATGTATTTCTGCTTGCTCTAAAGAAAGAAATAGGCAATGTAGGTGCACCATTTGTAAATATCTTTGCCTGTAACCTTATTATATTTCTGTTGTTTCTTCTTTTGTTTGATTTACCTGTGTACAATGTCTTATCTGAAGGAATTTTTGTTTTATCTTAGATTTTCTTGTGTCTGTTAAATGCTTGAGGAGAGGTTTCCACAGCCATAAATGGAGACACAGGTCCTAAGAGGTTTTTGTACAATCTAAGCTGGTCTGAAGGCTAATGGTTGGAAGCCTATTAGATTGGTGAACAATTAGTGAAAAGAAATTGGCCAAACTTTGATTAGAACCTTCATAAGAGCACACCCTAACTAATTAATTTACTAAATAACTAGTTAATTCATTAAATAAGATTACATTGTTTTGTTCAAATTTGGGGGTTAAAGATGGTGGGGCCACTGATGCTAGAGTCCCTTCTTATCCCAAGGGGCAAGAGGCCACAAGACAGCATTTATAAACATCTATTTTTGACCATCTTGAGGGCTTTGATACCTTTTTCTGTTTTTCACGAGGTAGTCTATTTCAAAGTTGCTACCTCCTTCCAGAAGACCTTACACCTCCTATACAAAATCTCACTGTAATCCTAAATTTATTTTGAGAAAATGTTCTGGATAAACTTTAGGCTAATATTGGCCATTATGGGAAACTCTAGGCATATTAAAATCAATAAATTAATATTTTTTGGAAGAAATTTTATAAATTCAGTGAAATTATGTTCAAAAATTAATAATCTTTTAAAATTGGAATGATGAGGTCTTAAAACAAAATGCTAACTGCCAAGTAATGTTTCTCAAAGACCCTTGAATATTCTAAGCATCCTGTACTTTGCATATGTCTCCTCTACTCAGCTCTGCTTTCACCAGCCAATTATGCCCTCTGCTCCTTCCCTGGCCTCCTTAAGGAACAGCCCCCCTTCTTTTCACAGTTTGTCTCAAAAAATCCACAATCACATGGCACAAAATTTCCTTAAAATTAAACTTTCTTCAAAACTCATACTAGGATTTTCTTTAACTCTGTAGTTAACATAAGAAGTTCAATACTTATTGTCAAGTAAAACCATACACTGCTTTTCACCTAGGTAATTAGGTAATCATAAAAATTTGTTACTTCCTCCTTTTCATGTTGCCATCCACTGATGCAACACTTTCAATCCAGCAACGTTACCATTCTTACCTGTTCAAGGAAAATTTCATAATTATGTTTCTGTAGTTTAAGTAAAGTGTTCATGTCTAGAAAAAAATCTTTGGTACACATCAGTACCAAATCCTGTCTTACAAGAGTTTGTTAAAGGAACTTGCATTACAAATGAAAACAGAGTACATCATTAAAAACTATTTCATATTTTGTAGAGTGAATCTCTTACCAAAGCTAAATCAGCTAAAGTGGCTACCCAAAGAAATTGCTCTTACAAAGCTATAAGACGTTATATAGAAGTTAGGGAAAATTATTTAACAGATTACTTATGCTAAACAAGATCCTTTGACTTAATCTCATATAAAGACTTCTTTCAGAGCAGAGAGAGAAATTCATGGAGATGTTTAAGGATTCCATTACAGATGAACAAAACTTGGCCCAATATACTGAAAAGAAATTTTAAAAAACTAAACAATTAGGATATAAGACCCAAGAGGCCAAAATTTGGTGATGCCAGGGTGGTCATTGTGTAAATGAATGTTTGTAAGAGTGCTCCACAAGATCACTCATCAAAGTAGAGGAAGATTTGCCAAAATTTTTAGAAAAAAAGTTGCATATAATAGCAAAGGACATAGCCTATTTATGACTAACTTGAAGATAAATTTTTTGATGTGATAATGTAAGTACCAATTTTTGTGTAATAAAGCATTGTGATTAAAAGCAATTTTCTTACTAAATTATGAAACCTATAGAGCAGAAACATACTTGAATGGGAAATAATGCATACATAATCTGTAAACACATCTAAACAAATTATAATGTCTACCAAAGAAACAAAGCCATATCTGTCAAAATTTACAAGCATGTATACTCAATTTATAAACATGTTAAAATAATTGAGCTAAAATATTTTGAATGAAGCAGCATTGAATATCAAATAGAAAAAACAACTTGAGTATGTTAGTGTGCACTTTTTTTATGTTTTTACTTGCTCAGATCAGAATTTAGAGATATTTCAAACTTTGAGGAACTGCTTTATACATCCACTGAAGTGTGTTGTAATGATGTTAAAATTTTGGCAATATGTCCCCTAAATTTTCATTGCATTGTTAATAAGGGATATCACTAAATAAAATATTAAATGAGTGGAGTACTAAAAATATATACAATATGATAATTATTGAAAAAGTTTGAAAATAGGAAAATATTAATATTCAAAACCAAGATAGAAACTTAACAAATTAAACAATGAGATTTCAAATACTATGAAAGATTTAATATTGAAATTCTGTAATTATACTTTGGCAAGCTAATTTTATGGGAATAATATTTTGTTTGTAATCATACGGAATGTATTTTTTTGTGTATGGTTTCTTTAGATTAGCTTGCTGTTTTATGATAGCTGCATTCTTTTTTATGCTAGTAACTTATTTGTATTGCTTATACACATGGATATACCATAATTCGTTTACCTATTCACCTGTTAAAGAACAGTGTGCTGTTTCCAGTGTGGGGCTAATATGAAAAAGCTGCTATGAACATTTATGTACACAATTATGTAAATATAAATTAATATAAATAAACAATGAAGTGTCATTGTTTAATTTGTAAAGTTTCTATCTTGGTTTTGAATATTAATGTTTGTCTATTTTCAAGCATTGTAAAAATACATACTATTTATATATGTCTTTAATATTTTACTCGATAAATATTTCTTAATAATATTCTTTGTGTTGTCCCCAGTTTGGGGCTAATATTAAAAAACTTCCATGAACATTGTTTACATAAATTTTTGTAGATATATGTTTTCATTTTTCTTGAGTAAATACCTAGAAGTGGTAAGTATATGGTAAGTGTATGTATAATTTTAGAAGAGATTGTCAAACTGCATTTCAAAGTGGTTGTGCTTCTTTTCCGCGAGCAATGTGGAATAGCACCAAAGTGGAAAACTTTGATATGGTCACTAGCAATGTATGAGAGCTTAGTTACTCTACATACTCACTAATACTTAGAGGGCCAATATGTTTTTAACTTTGGCCATTATAGAGGAGATAGTTCAGTGAATATGTAAATTTTTAAAGTATAGAAACTATCATACAAAAGTTCACAAATAAACATCTAGGGAAACTATTTTCCAAACATGTCATACATGTCTAATTTTCTAAATATAAACACCATTTTACAAGTCAAAAACAAACAAACAAAATCCCAACAATTTACTAAATACTGGACAAAGTATACATATAGACAACACAAGGAAAAGAAAATACAAACTCTGTATCATAAATATATTATTTTTTAACCTAACTCATATTTAAGAAAATGCAAGCTAGAAAACACAATTTTTAAAATATCAAAACATAATCATTAAATATAGCATATGGTTCACAAGAATTTGGAGAGAAATACATATTTGGTATAATCTTTGGTAGGGCAATTAAGCAATTTTTAAATATTTAATGCACTAAAACATCTGTCTCTTGAATGTTTCAGTAGATATGCACAAAAGTATATGTATAAGAAATTTCTGTGCAGGATGTTTATGGTAGCAAAGAACTAAATGCCCATAAATGAGGAACTAGCTAAATAAATCTTGGCAATGACATACAATAGAAAACTAGTCACTAATATAGTCATTAAAATATTTGCAAATAGCTGACATTCTTTGTTTTTTTTGTCATTTTATCGCAGTTATTTTTAAGATGGGCAATAAAATATAACATTATTTGTGAATAGCATTTCTTTGTTAATTGAACTGAACTTTAAGCCACCTCTACTTTTCTTGAAAAATAATTCTGAGTCAAAAAAGAATCCCAGGACAATGACCCTCAATAAAAACATTCTTTGCACTTTTCACTCCGCTGTAAGTAAGCAAGAATTTTTTTAAGAAAATGTATTTATTGTTTACAAAATAAATGCTTTCTAAGACAGAATAAAACCACAGACTGACTTATACTCATAAGATGATAGTTTCTCACATATCAATGCCATGTTCAAGTTCGGAAAAACGCTTCTCTTAACGTTAAATTTGAGGTTAGACGATTCGAATAAGTAATTTACTTGTCATTTTATGTACTTCAGCATTGATATGAATTACTTTTTTCAACAATAACATGTTATGTATTTCAGAGCTTATGTGACTTGTTTTTTTATTTCTTAGGCAGAAAAAGATTATATTGCTAGGGATTGTGTAAGAAGAAAGCATTTACCTAAGGTAACAGAAATAAAGATGCTAGATAAGAATGCCACAGTAAATTCCATAAAACTTACCTAATAGCAGATACCTTTATGATCCATTTAGCATAAATGTGGGTATAATGTACTCAAAAGTATATTTTAAATTGCCTAGAAAATAAAAATTAAAAATAGAAGAAACATTTTTTGTAAATATTTTATAATTCTAGACCATTTCTCATGTTTAATATGGCTTATTCTTTTGAATGATAAACAAAATGACCTGGGCTGCTTATATTTACCTAAGTTACTGAATCCATTAACTGTAACAGTGTTACGTATTTCAATGTCCTACTCTTTTAAAAAAAGCAGTCAAAATAGTATTTTTATCTCTGCTTTTAAGCAAGGCAGATAATTTTCAATATTTATTTTATATGGTTATACAATTTAATAAAACTAAATATAAGTAATTTTTGTTGTTATATGGGTGAAAAAGGGTTAATAAAATGCTTTGAATAATTCCATTATGTTAACATATACATACTTTTAGTATGTAATTTTAACAGCGTAACAGAACAAGTTCCATGGCTCTCCATTACAATCATGTAAAGTAGGTTAAGGTCTAAATTAGGCTTCACATAATATTCTCCCAATCTTTTTTAAAAGGTCTCCTAAGTATTTCCTTCTAGAATGTTTGTTTACTGTCTGAATTCAGACTCTTTAGTTTTAATATTTCCCTCCTGCATCTGATTAAAAATTCTTAAAAGAGCTAAACTGTGTACACATTTGTGTGTGGATGTGTATGTTTAGTGGTACAAATACACTTTAGAGAAAGTGTATTTTTGAAATTTTGAAAACTTAAAAAGTGCTTTTACACTCATGAGACAACTCTAATAATAAGTAATGCTGTGATGATCACATGTTTTGGGGGATGCAAAAAAAATATTAATGTTGAAATATGTATGTGAGTCTTAGATTGTTATGTCAGGTTGAGCATCCCTTATCCAAAATATTAGGACCAGAAGGGTTTTGGATTTTAGATTTTTTGAAATATATTTCAGATTTTGAAATATTTGCATATACATATGAAATATCTTGGTGTTGTGACACAAGTCCAAACATAAATGTTTCATATGTACCTTATGCACATAGCCTGAAAGTAATTTTAGATAATAGTTTTAATAATTTTCAGCATGAAACCAGTGTGTATACATTGAAACATCAGAAAGCAAAAGTGTCATTATCTCCACCACTCATGTGGACAATCTATGATTGTTTGACATCGCCATCATTTCTGACTTTAAATTTATATGCTACCATAAGCAATCATTTTCTTACACTTATTCACACATAAGTGTATGACAGTGAAAAATATTAAACAGCATTAATACAGTGAAAAAATAATGTGTTCAGCAGCACAGTAGCATCACCAGAATACCTGTATCATGTGTTGTACAACAGCAACAAACAACTTATGGGCTTTCAGTCTCCACCTACAGTGCTGTGTGTTGATTTAAAGGTTACTGTACAATGTATTTTATTATTTTTTTTTAGGTGAGAAGAAACATCAGAAGCTGTTGAGGGACCAGGAAGTGGGTCCCCTAGCGAGGAGGCGGCATTCTGGTGGAAGGCTTTTATTCTCTAGCGTCATCTGCCTCATTAACAACAGTTTTTGTCTTAAAAGTCTCTCTTTGATTTTATAAAATGGTATGATTTTTTGTTCTGTTAAGAATGCACACTGCTCTAGTCCTTCAGTAACCCCATCACACAGTTTCACTATGTCATCCATAGGCACTTTTTCTGCAGTGCTAATAATGCCTTCATCATCCCTATTATTACAATCACCTTGATTCAGAACCATTTCACCTATTTCACCATCAATGAATAAACTGGAATCTCATAATCTATGTTAAAAACTTTTTCCATATCTGCTTCCTCCAGCTTACTGACTGATACAGTTTGGATATTTTTGCCCTCCAAATCTCATGTTGAAATTTGATCGCCAATGTTGAAGGTGGGGCCTAAAGAGAGGTGTCTTGCTTATGGGGGCAGATTCATCATGAATGGTTTGGTGCCACCTTGTGGTAATGAGTGAGTCCTTGCTCTATTAGTTCCCACCTCAACTGATTAAAAAGAGCCTGTCCCCCCTCCCCTATCTCTCTTGCTCCTGCTCCCTTGCCATGTAATCTACACAACAGTTCCCCTTCACCTTCCACCACGAGTGAAAGCTTCCTGAAGTCCTCACCAGAAGCAGATGATGTGCTATGCTTCTTGTAGAGCCTGAAGAACTGTGAGCCAAATAAATCTTTTTTGTTTATAAATTACCCAGCTTCACGTATTCCTTTATAACAATGCAAATGCACTAAAACATTGATGGACTCTGAAAGTATATTCTTTGCATATGTAAAAAAGGGCAGATATCATTGTTTTCTCACTTGACATACAAAATAATCCAAAGTCACCACCTTGTTCATCATCACCATTGAATATGCTCATAGGCCAGAAGTTACACCAGGCATGCACAACTGTGTCATTAGTCACTGTGTTGCAAGCATTGGCAACACCATATATGACATCCTTCATTCTAAACTCCCTTTGGAAACCTTCCACACCCATGCCTCTGTTCATTGCCACCAGCATGTTGTTTGAGAAAGTTCTTTTATATTTACTCTTTATTGTTCTAAGGATAAATTAATAAAGTCACAATTGGGGGAAAGTACATAGAATAAATATTTTTGATGAGAATTTCAGGTGGATGATGAGCAGAACAGTTGTCAAGGAATAACAAATTCTTGCAGCCATCATCCGGTTCAGCTTCCCTGCAGTGAGCATGAGCTGCTGGTACAAAGTGTTTGTGAAACCAATCAGAAAAGATGTCCTTGGTGATCCATGGTTTTTGTTAGCATAATTATGGGCTAATAAGTAATTCTCTCCTTGAAAACAGGAAGGATACAAGCTTTTGCCTATCACAGCACCTTTACGGGTATGCATGCCTGCTGCATTAGCACATCCCAGCACAGCTATTTTGTCCTTGGTATCCTTAGTTCCTGCAGGAAATGTCTCAACAGCCGTAGTCAGTGTCTTTCTGGGGCAATAATGCCAAAACAGTGATATTTCATCAGCAATGTAGACTTGTTCTGGCATCAGATTTTCACTAGCAATGACCTTAACAAACTTAATGTATTTCTCCACTGTTTTATGATCTGCAGATATTTTATCACCCTAAATATTTAAAAATTTGATGCCATATCTTTTCTTAAATTTTTGCATCCAGACTGTTGAATACTAACAGCTCTCTTCAAATTTTCAGTTCATTGTGATGGATCTTTGTTGTTTAAAAATCAGCATTCCATGAAGTAGCATATGTTCACTGGAACATTGATGGAGTCATTTGTTCAATACATGATTAATGTTTTCATTTTTTACCTTTATGCAATGTTTTTCTATTTTATGCTAACTTCTGTTCATCACTTTTAGTGTAGAACTTTATCAGTTTAACCTTCTGTTGCTTCATGTCATATATGGCAGCTATCCCAGCACTATACAATTCTGTAAGACATCTTACACTTATATCACTGTCCAGTTTCTTCAACTGTGACTTTCTTTGCTAGAGATAAACATAAATGCTTCCTTTTTTATCACTGTTGCACATAGTGGTATCTGCACATCTTTTGGGCATTTCCAACAGTATCTTTATACCACAGAGCAGAGAATAAGCAAAAAAATACAGTGAATAATGCACATAGGTCTTGTTTCCGTGTAGGGCACCATGGAGAATTTGCATTGTCCTGCACATATGCCCTGTTTTTACCCTCTGTGGGTGTACTGGCATAGGGGAAACTGGGTATGCATGTAAAAGGTATATTGCAGCTGAAGGGGGCTGGGGGGTATTTTTCCCCTTGGGGATGCTGAATAAACTGTGTGTCATTTGCCAGCATTTTGACTGAGACTTGTTACATAAGGTCAGTTGTAGAATTTTCAACTTGCAGCATCATGTCAGTGCTCAAAAAATTTTGGATTTGGAGCATTTTGAATTTTGGGTTTTCAGATTAGGGAAGGTCAACCTGTACTAATTTATTTTAAAAGATTTTTAATGTAATGAGGGATTGAACAGCTCAAAATAACTTTAGCAAAGGACTACATGCCTCCAAATATGACATTGATGCAAATAAATACATTAACTAATAAAGCCAGACTGAAGGAAAATAAACATTTTATCTTAAAGAATTGTAGCATATGTTATTAGTTAGATTTGATTTTTTCTTGTATCAATTTAGTTTAAAACATTTAAATAAATATTTGGTAGTAAAATATCAAGTCTTTATTCAATTAGTAAATGTAAGTAAAATACTGAGCATCTACCAATCTCTGTACAATGTTATGAGAACATATTTTGTAAGTTTTCATGAGAATATTTCTGTTACTGACATCCTAAGTTTGAGTTATAGACTTGATATCTAACTGGAGATATTAGTTGGAATACCCCAGGATCAGATGGAAGAGAATAATAGCTTCCATTATATGTCAGATTCTATTACATAATTCATTGATCTCACCATATAAATCTCACCATGGAATCCTGGCAGATAATTTTGATTCCATGTTTTCAGATATAACTATAATAGTGACAAATGTTTAATTAACAAAATATTATCTCAAATATTACTAATGAACTGTGTTAATATATTTCTACTTTCATTGCATAGAATTGGTTTTTATCATGATAAATTATTTTTTGTGTAAAATTGACAATGAAATTTTTGTTGAATGTTACTTTAATACAAATATTATTGCTTATAGCTACAGCATCTATTTTATATGCTATATTTGTAGTATATTTGCTATAAAATGATGGCATAAATGCTTTTGCTTAAAAACCAATGATGACATTTGTGCTTTTAAAAATACATTTCTATTAATTACATTTCTAGTTTGAAGACAGTGATATTTTTAAGTCTATTGCTACCAGATTTTAAACTCACCTTTTAGAAAAATAAAACAAATATAATACCACCATATGTGGGAATATTTCTTCAAACATAAACCACGTATATTTAAGTGCATTGCTATAGTTACTTTTTAAAATTCTTTTTAGTTCTTTCCTTCCTTCAGATTTTTATTAGACATCCAAGGACTTTCTAAAGTTTATTGGTTTGTTTTATTTATTTATTTATTTATTTATTTATTTATTTATTTATTATAGCTTATTATGGGGGTACAACCGTTCTGGTTAAGTATATTGCCCATGCCCCTCCCAACCCCCCAAGACTGAGCCTCAAGGGTGTCCATTCCCCCAACAGTGCACATCGCACTCATCATGTAGGTAAACACCCGTCCCCTCCCCCACCCCCAACACCCCGAGTCAGATCTTCAAGTATGTCCAT
>JAQIFY010006060.1:0-10591 GCA_028533085.1 Varecia variegata
AATGTTGATTCTACGTTTATCTTCCCAGGTGCAGAACAGAGACAAGACAAGATCCAGTCTTCCCCCTACCCAGGGCCATACGCATAGCTGATGTTTCCTTCACTCCCTTTTCTCTGCAAGTACGTACCTTATATTATGTAAAATGTAAACTTCTTGGCCTCACAAGAAGATAAGCATTTCTCTCACTGCCCACCCCCTCCTCCTTTTTCCTTGTTGTGTTTCCTATTCCCCCTTAAATACTGAAGTTCCTAACCCCCCTCTTGGAAAAACAGTCACGGGTGTGTCTGTGGTTTGTGTTTTTCCCCTGGTGAGTCCTCGAACTTTGGCTTAATGAACCGCCATTGATTGAGGTCTTTGCCTCAGCCACTTGTTTTGGTTCATCAACATAAAATAAATTTAAACTATGAGATAAGTTTAAAAAACAATGGTTTCAGTAATTTAAAAATATATATGTTAATAGTATAAAATCAATAGCAATGTAATGTAGCAAGAGCAATCCTTTATTATTTTTGAAAATTTTGATTTAAGATTTAAAATACAGCAATTCAAATGTCTGGTTGTAAGTTCAGTTTATTTTACTGCCTGTTTTAAGTGGTGGTCATAAGTAAAAATTAATAAGAAAAACCTACACAAAGATACCTCATTCCAAATTGGAGAAATGCATCATGAACTGTGCTTAATTAAGTTATAGCATTTGTCTTTCAATTTTACCCTACATGATTTTCAAACTTTTATGCAAAGATGTTGTTGAACTCTGGCTACTAAATTTCCATCTTTGTTAATATCAACCAGTTGTATCAGCCAAGTAACAGGAAGATGTGTTTTCTTTTTGTTTATTTTCAACCATTTTTGGTGGGCAGAAATCTGTAAGCAGATCAGATAATTTTACTCCTAAGTTTCTAAAGTATGCTGCTATAAGGTTTTTTCAAGTATAATTTATCTATGTCATTTTTAACCACAAATTACACATTAAGGAAACAACATCATCTGTTTCTTTCAATATATTTACAAACATCCATTTCTTTCAAAAAGCAGCACTTTCCATCATTCTGTTCATATAAAACTCTATCAGTTATGCATTTCTCTGCAAGTGTCAGAAAAGTTGAGTAACAGTGGCTTAAGGCATGAACATATTGAGCAAACTATATAATAAGAAGGTCTCACAGGATACAATAGCAGCTCTGTGATGTCTTCAAAGGACTTAGGTGCGTTCTTTCCTTTCTGCTGTCCTCAGCCTGCTTATCTCCCCTCAGGCTGATACCTCATGGTTGCAAAATGACTGCTGTTGCTCCAGTCATCCTGTACTCAATCCCATGAGCATCCCAAACAAATAGGAATAAGGTAAGGGGGAAAAAGAATTTTTCCTCTCTATTATTTGCCCTTTATTGTGGAAATTAATCTTTCCCTTTTAATAGGCTGAGAAAAGTTCACGATGGAAGGAAGGAGGCAGGTCACCTCAGCTGCTTCTTCATGTTGAATATGCCTGCCTGCTTATATCATCTCAACCCTGAAGAGTTCCTTTTCTTGAAATTTTCAAGCTGCTTGTCCGTTTTGTGAAGGTTAGCTGGCAAATACTAGATAATGTCATGTGGATTCCATTTGACAAGATTTGCAGCCTCTGCCTGTAGAAGTCCCAGCGTGCCCTGAGGACAGCTTGTGCGCTACGTTGTCACAGGACGGGAGCGTGCCAGTGTCACTCCGAGCACCGAGTGCTGGGGAGGTTTCTTTCTTTCCTTACCTATGGAAAGAGACATCTACCGCTTTTCCAGGGATTGTTTTTTTGCAGACCCTGGGAATAGACATCCCATTTTGGGGCCCCTTGGGCTAAACAAGTAATTTCGTAGTTCCCGAGGAAAAGCTTTAAAATGTCTTCTTACTATTGACCTTTAGTGGGTTAACTGTTGGAGCTCCACAGCCCACTTTCCATAACACACGGCCTTGATATCTATTTACTTGCTAATGGCATCAATTTAATTCTTCCCCAAAATAACAGACACAAAAATCGACGCATTTCCCCTCTCCAAAGCTTTATGGGAGCTGCCAGCAGAAACGAGTCTTGCAGAATGTGACATAATGTTGTCATCCAAACGCACAAACTTTAGACGCCTATAAAGGGAAGATGCACAGAACAGAGCTCCTCACCCTGGCTAAAGTGAACTAAGGTAGTGAGATAAAAGATTGAGGCTTTTGGCTTACCTTTCTTTTGGGTTGAAGTCACTTGTATTTAAATGCTAACTGACGTTTTCCCTTCTCAGGTCCAAGGCCGTTACAGAAGTAGAACTTCAGGAGTTAGTATATTATATTGGGCTGGGGGTCAAGGTGAGGTGGTCCCAGGGTATGTTCTCAACCTCAGAGGACTTCCACTTTGACCTTCCAGCATAGCTAGAATAGGACGTCAGGCTCAAGGTGAAAGTTAAATTTCTCCTCCCTAGAGGTAAATGACGTTGGTTTGCTTTGTCGTTCAGTCTTTGAGGGTATTGTGTTCCGTCTCCATGTGAGCATTCTGGGCAGTCTTTTTCTTTTTCTTTTTTTTAAAGCATTAGACTTAACAAGACTTAAATCTTAGAAAATATGTCAATGCATTTCGGCACCTGGGCACACAATTAATCTTCATCTATCTCTGGTAATATAAACACACCTGTGGGATGTTTTCCATTGAATACATGGAAAGAAAACTCATGATAAATCTCAGACTGATAGCTTTATCATGACTGACAGTGTGCTGGAGGCTCCTTCTTTATGAGCATAATTTGGGAGTGAATAAAAGCAGGAGATTGATTTCTACCGAACCTTTCCTTTTCTTTAGTGTTTATTCCAAGCTCTGTGACTCTCCCTCTTTTTTTAATAAAAAAAATGCCCACAAAATATGGTTCCTATATTTAATTTATATAACTGAATGTACACGTGCACACACTCACACACATTATTATTTAATGCCTAGGAGACACGAAATGCCACATGAGAATTGTGTGTGTGATTTACTTCTGCACTTCCCAGACAGGAGTGTCCTCGTTGGAACTTGCTCCTTTGGGGAGACGAGAGGATGACTTGATCTCTTAACTAGAGGGGTGCTCCTAAGAAATCTGGTAAGTAATAGACTTACTGTCATCATTAGAGTTAAATTGTACTCATCCTTAGTAGAGCGTTGATCCAATATCTCAAATCTAATGCTCATATTCTGTGGTAGAGTCCTATACACTGTTACAGAATGTTCTGGAACTAGGTATGCATCAGAGGTCTAGGGTGTGGTGGGAAACCTCATGGGGGAAGGCTAAGTGGAAGAAGGTCAGCCCCCCACTTCCTCTGTTCAATTAGAACACCTTTGCATTTTATCTGTTTCATACTTTGGGGTTCTATGCATGATTTTTAAAGGTGTGTTATTCAAATTCGTTTGGATACCACTGATCTATGGTAGGTAAAGAGTAAATAAAACTTGCAGAGACCTGAGAAAATAACTCCTCTTTTTCAAAGATCATACTTTATTTTCAGAATTAATTCAGGGTTGCTAAATTCAATGATCATGTCTTTGTGTCTTTGTAGCCATAAAGGTAGAAATATTTTAGTAAGCAGCTCTCTCCTTCCCCATTTTAAATTTGGTGAAATTTCCCCAATATTAGAGAAAAAAATGTTTTATTTAAGAGGACTTGGAAAGAGAGAAATTGGAATGATAAAGATTAACTTTTTAAAAACTTTTCAGTTTCATATAATTTTATGCCTTTCGACCAACTTCTAATGTCTTCTGCTTACGTGGCCACAGTACACTAATTGAAACAAGGATAATTAACGTTCTTAACTGATCTATATACCCAGTTCAAACTTTGCCAGATTTCTCACTAATTTCTTTTTCCTGGTCCAAGATCCAAACTGCTTTTCTACGTTGTGTTTACCTGTAATGTCACCTTGGTTTCCTCTACCCCATGATACTTCCTCAATCTCTGTTTTTCATAAAGAATAGATTTAATGATCAGAGTTTTTTGGTGAATCAGCTTCATGGAAATTCTCTTTGTTACATGTGCTTGTGTGCTGAGTGGTTAAGACTGTGTCTAATCAAATGGTTTGAAAATGGGATTTAATATTTGTTAGACATTATTCAACAAACACTCTGAAATATGTCAGAGCCACAGACAATGAAAGTTTATTACTTACGTATATGGACCGGTTGGTAAATCCTAGATTTTGACAGCTTACAGCCTATGTAGGTTGACTAAATTTCAGACCAGAGTCTAGTATTCCACAAGCTGAACATAAATCTACAGAAGGGTGTAGCTCTAACACCGTGAATTTAACTGGGCTTGGCCTTGTGTTCAATGGGCTTACAAAGAAAACAATGGATCAATCACTTTTGTTTTATTTTAGGATATGTATTTGTTAGTTTGCAAAACTACAGGAAATTGAGGGGAGGTTCTTTGTCTATATGCAAATAATTTCTAATTGTATTTTTTTGTGGCCAAATAATACTATCTATAGAACATTTAAGTTGAAAATTTTCTTCTAACAGAGTATGGGCTCATTTTTTTTAATGTGTCAGTGTCAGGTGCACCTGAAAAGAATTACATTCTCTGTACGGTGGATGTAAGGCTCTCTATAAATCTCTTAAATCAATTGTGTTCACAATCATATTCAAATATGTGATGTATCAGCTTCTAAAAAAGGTATGGTACAATTTCCCACAATGTTTGTGGTTTTTTCCACTTTAATTTCTCCTTGCAGTGTTCTCAATTTTTTCTTCATAGACTTCATGGCTCTTTTTTTAGAATACAAATTTAGGACTCTTATATCTTCCTGGTGAATTATTCCTTTTATTATTGTAATGGCTATTTTTCAGGCTTCAACTTGGCTGGACTGTTGTGCCCAGATGTTTGGTCAACCTTCCATTTCTAGGAAGATGTTTTCAGATGAAATGGAATTAACCAGTGGGCTCTGAGTGAAGCAGATTCCTCTCCACAGTGCAGGTGGGTGGGCCTCACCCAGTCAGTTGAAGGCCTCAACAGAAGCCAGACACCACCTCTGATAGTTCTGATTTCTCTCGGATGGTTTTTCCTTCCCTTCCACATCCTGGCCAGGCAGAGAGCTTCCTCGCTGCCCCCGGTGCCAGCTGGGGAAGTTCCACTCGGCCCGTCTCACCCCCGGCCGGGGGCCTGGGCCAGGTGCAGGAGGCCCCACTCCCGCCGGGCTCGGGCCGAGGCCGGGTCTCTGCTGCCAGGAGCAGGTCCGAGACCCTGTGCAGCCACAGCCCTGGGCATTGTCCGGGAGTCTCCTCTGCTGCCCACCTGCCTGGCTCCTCTCTTCATTTCTGGAACCTTCCATTTGAAACCGATGTTTCAAATGTGGCAATGTTTTCAGAGACTTTTATATTTTACTCAGGATTTTTATGTGTTGGTGCTGACTGTGCCATCTCTGTTAACCGTTTGCCAGAAGCCTCCCTGAATTCTCCTGGTGACACAGTATTTCCTGTGTCACCATGCTGTCTTCATCAAAGGAAAGGGACGTCCTGATCAAGGATGCTAATGACACTCGGGGATGCTGTCAGTCTTCTAATTGTGAAGTTTAGAATTAAAAACTCTAAACCGTAGTTCTTCAGGGTAAATGTAGCCTTACATTTTGAAATTAATTATTCACTATTTTTTGAGAACCTACTATGTGTAAGGAATTTTATGATAAACCAATGATTGAGACGTAGTCCTTGCTTATGCAGGAAAACTATGAGTATCAACAACTATTTTAAAAAGTTGAAAGTTACAAGCAGCATAAAACAGTTGCAGAAAAGTGTTGCAAGAGGCCATAGAAGGGTGGACGGATTTCCAGCTAGAAATACATGAAAGGGTGGGATGCAGGAAGATGCTGAACCGGGCTTAAAAAACAGGTGTCATTTGGAGATGCAGCAGTGGCTATTGGTGGCACCAGATTATCCCTGGATTCCAACAGCTCGGGCTCGGGTGGGTACCAAGTAAAAGCCACTGAATGCATGATGCAGGGGGTGGGCCCCAGTGTGCCCAAAGCACAAATGTTAAAAATGATTTCAAGGAATCGTTAAAGATGAGATTAATTTAATTAGAGGTGACTTCGTGGCAATTAAAATAAGAAATCAGAAATAAATATCCAAACCAGCGGTCAGCAGTCTTGCCCAGGCAGGCAGTCCCCACGCACAGGGCGGGAGCGGGAGCGCAGGGGCTGTTCCCAGGGCGCGGGGCCACACGCCAGAGACCAGAGAAGAGCGGCAGGAAGCAGACCTGCGTGCTGCCGGAGTTTTCTCTGTCATTCCGCTTCTGCCGCATGGTCACGGGGGAGAAGCACAGCAGGGCACTTAAGCAAACATTTACAAACATATTAACTTATTACTAACGGTAAGTAATATTAATAAGCCTGTAGATAGCTCCCAGTCTCCAAAGCGCTTCATGCACAAGCTCTGGATGATCTTCCCAACACGGGTCTCATCTCTGGACACGGAGGGCCCCGGCGGGCAGCGGGGGGCCACGGGCCTTGCTCCAGGAGTCGGTGTCCCTGGGCCATCAGGGGCAGGCCCGGCCTCCTGTCCCAGGTGTCTTGCTGTCCAAGTCCCTCCGGTCCCCTCCCCATGACGAATGTCAGAAAAGTGGCCTGTGTGCTTCTCTCCGCTCTTTTCCTTTAGTGTTTTAATGTTTCCTTATGGCTTTTGGGTAGAGAAAACCAGACTCGTTTCCCCCCTGGGCTTCTGTTTGTTCTTTCTGTTACTGTTTCTGATACAAGCAAGTAAACCAACAGCACGGCCGGCGTATTTCTTTGTTGTTCCTTTTATTTACTGCTGCAGGGGGGGCTTCAGTAGGCTGCAGTCTTACCCGAGGACTCAGGTCCACGGGCACAGGCCAGACGCTGCCCCAGCGCCATCCCCGGGAGGGACTCGGTGCCCTCGGGAGAAGCCCCATTTCCAGGCCAGCAAAAGGCCTCAGGCGCGCCTGCTCCCGGACACAGACTGTGACTGACCCGCGGCCACAGGCTCGGGGGTGAAGGAGGACCCGGGCACCTCTGCGGTGCCCCTTGCTGGGGTCATGAAGGGGCATAAGCCGCTCCCACCGGAGCTGTTCCTGCTCCCCTTCTGCTCACAGGGCTGCCCGGCGCCCGGCACACAGCAGGTGCCAAGAGCACCTGGACTTACTTCAGTGCTTGAGAATGTTTAGATCTATTTTGCAATGACCGCAGAGCAGAGTGTTGTAAAGCTTCACCACCCTGCTCCGTCCCTGCACAGCTCTGGGAGCCGCCTTCTGCCTTGTCACAGCGGAGCAGGTGAGGTGGCCTCCTGCCCTGGCCCCTGAGGGGCTCCCAGTCCTGGTGGGCATTGCCAGCCACAGGGCACCTGCCCAGAGCTGCCCGGGAGGGTGGGAAGCCAACGCTGCTTAAGGCTGATCACACACTGAGTATCCCGGTGACGAAGCTGTGTCCCCACTCTGTCCCCATCGATCTCCCATCAGTCATTAGTAAGTGGCTGTGTTGGACACGGCCCTTGGGCATTTTTCCAATGCAAAGCCACTTAGCATTAAAATTGCAGAATCTCTGGCTTTTCTACAAGCCTTTATCCAACCCATTTGAAAACCTACCTGGGATCCTGGCAGACTGTCCAGACAGCCGCAGCTTTAGCCTTTTTCCTCTGCAAGGCAGCAGGGACAGTGGAGCCATTTGGCATTAAACTTTTCATGTGGTAGGTAGGTTTCATGGAAATATACTAAATGAAGAGGTATTTTTTTTTTGACAATTTAAGAGCAAAGGTGCCTTTTTATTCTTATTCTGCCGTCAATATTGCTATATTCTAACATAAACAATCTTATCTTCTAGTTATGATCTAGATTTCAGGGGAAAAGTTACCTGGATAATTAAATATATGCAATCCTTAAACTGTAGAATTAAATGTTTTAGAAATTTGAAATGTGCAAATTGGCGATTTCCCTCTAACTCCCAGTACTTTCCCCAGCGGGGGATGGAGGCTGTCCGCCTGGAGCCCTCTGCCCACTGGAAGAAACAGGCCAGGGGGGAAGAGCTCAGGTAGGAGTCTCCCCTAGCTCACCCCTAGGCATTCTGTGTGCTTTTTTTTTTTAAAACTATCCTTTTTGATTTGTGTCTCATAAATACATCAGTTACTGAGACATTGATCATTTCTTTGGAAGAATATTCACATCTCATAATGGGAACCATCTAGCATAAAACCAAAGGTCAAAATCATTGTGACTGATTGTTTCAGAATAAAGTGCAAGTCCCTAAAAAAGAAATGGAAGTTGACAGGAAGGATAAGGAAACACAAGGCATCCTGGGGTTCACTTGCTCATCTCCTGCGCTGACATGGACTTGCAGTTTTTCCACCACCCACGGTGGGAGCTACACTCACCACTCATCATCAGGGTAGCCATCCTGGAGCTCAGGGATCTGCAAGCCCACATTCCAGTTTTTTTCAGTGCTAAGTTCTCTATTTTCTTTCTCTCTCTCTTCCTTCCTTCCTTCCTTCCTTTCTTTTCTCTTTCTTTTTTTCTTTCTCTCTTCCTTTCTTTCTTCTTTCTTTTTTCTTTCTTTCTTTCTTCTTTCTCTTTTTCTTTCCTTCTTTCTTTCTTCGTTTTCTTTCCTTCTTTCTTTCTATTTCAAAATATAAATGGGCGTACAAGTGTTTTTGTTACATGGATACATCATACAATGCTTTAGTTTTTAGTGTGCCCATCACCAGAATAGTGTTCATTGTGTCTGATAGGTAAGTGTTTATCCCTTGTCCCCTACCCAGTCTCCCCCCTTCTTGGTTTCCAATGTCCTTCACATCTTTTTGTGCCTGTGTGTGCCCATCGTTTAGCTCCCAATTATTAGTGAGGACATGTGGTGTTCCCATTCCTGAGATACTTCACTTAGGATGATGGTTTCCAGTTCCATCCAAGTTGCTGTAAAACATATTATTTCATCCCTTTTTATGCTTGAATAGTACTACGTGGTATATATAGACTACATTTTCTTTATCCACTCATGAATTGGTGAGCACTTAGGTTGATTTCACATCTTTGCAATTATGAATTAATTGTGCTGTGATAAGCATTTGGGTGCAGGTGTCTGCTTTATAAAATGATTCCTTTTTCTTTGGGCAGATACCCAGTAGTGAGATTGCTGGATCAAATGGTAAGTCTATGTTTATTTCTTTGAGTAATCTCCATACTATTTTTCACAGAGGTTGTACTAATTTGAAGTCCTACTAACAGTGTATAAGTATTCTTTTCTCTTAGCATCTACACCAGCATCTCTTGCAAGAGACAGACATAAAGGGCATCCAAATCAGGAAAGAGGAGGTAAAATTATCCCTGTTTGCTGGCAATATGATCTTGTATCTAGAAAACCCTAAAGACTCCACCAAAAGATTCCTAGAGTTGATAAATAAATTCATCAAGGTCTCAGGTTAAAATATCAGTGTATACAAATCAGTAACCTTGCTATACACTAACAACAATCAAGCCGAGAGTCAAGTCAAGGACTTAATACCATTCACAATAGCTACAAAGAAAATAAAATACCTTGGAATACACTTAACCGAGGAGGTGAAAGATCTCTACAAGAATTGCAAAGCACTGACGAAAGGAATCATAGATGACACAAATGGAAAAACATCCCATGCTCATAGGTTGGCAGAATCAACATTGTCAAAATGTCCATACTGCCCAAAGTGATCTACAGATTCAACATAATCCCCATCAAAATACCAACGTCATCTTTCACAGATCTGGAAAAAGTAATTCTAAGCTTCTTTTGGAACCAAAAAAGAGCCTGTGCAGCTAAAGCAATCTTAAGAGAAAAGAACAAATCTGAAAGTATCACATTTCCTGACTTTGAATTATACTACAAGGCTATAGTAACCAAAGTGGCATGGCATTGGTATAAAAGTAGAGACACAGACCAATGGAACAGAAAAGAGAACTCAGAAATAAAACCATTTACATACAACCAGCTGATCTTCGACAAAGCAAACAAGAACTTACTCTGGGGAAAGGAAGCCCTGTTCAATGAACAGTGCTGGGAACATTGGACAGCCACCTGCAGAAAATGAAACAGGACCCCTACCTCTCACCATAAACAAAAATTAATTCAAGATGGATAATAGACTTAAATGTAAGGCATGAGACCATAAAAATTCTAGAAGAAAACATCAGAAAGGCAAATATAGCAATAATACAAATGAATAAATAGGACTTCATTAAATTAAAATAAAAAAGCTGCCGCACAGCAAAGGAAATAATCAACAGATTACGTGGACAACCTACAGATTGGGAGAAAATATTTGCAAACTATACATCTGATAAAGGGCTAATAACCAGAATCTACAAAAAACTCACATTGGGAAGAAAAAAACAAACAATCCCATTAAAAAGTGGGCAAAGGACATGAACAGGTTTTTTGTGCAAAAGAAGATAGACAAATGGCCAAAAAACGTATTAAAAAATGTTTAACATCACTAATCATCAGGGAAATGCAAATTAAAGCCACAATGAGATACCACCTTTCCCTGTCAAAAAGGCTGTTATTAAAAAGCCACATTCCATTTTGAATCAGCCCCACATGAAGGCAGAGTGCAGGGCCTGGTCGGTTATCCTTGGACCAC
>JAQIFY010006061.1:0-10591 GCA_028533085.1 Varecia variegata
TAATGAAATAATTATACAATTCACCATAGGTTGAGTCTACCTAATGCTCTTTAATTAATTCCTTTGTGTTTTAACTAGAGAGGGTTTTTGTCTATCACTAATAATCCTGACCAATGCAGACACAAAAGATAACCAGTGAGGAGAGGAGGAAGAAAAGCAAATGAGTTTTGGGGTCTGTAAAAGGAAGAGAAGGGTCCCATAGGAAGAAACCCAGAAATAGAGAAGTTAGCTTCCATTTAACCTCTAGGAGGACAAAGTAAGTTCCTTGAAAAGAACTCTTAATATTCACATGTAGGGGAGTGTTACAGGTTCAGTAGAGAAGAAGAAATATATTCACTTGACAAACAAATTCGGTAGAGAATTTTTAAATCAGCAAGATATCCCTTTTATGATGCATTATGCTTTGTGATTTACTAGTTGAATGCTTTTAAAATAAATAAATATGTAATCCCTTTGGTTTACCCCTGCGTTGGAAAGGAAGTAACTGTCTGATCCACTGCACAAATGGATTTGCTGATGAAGTGCAGACACCAAGTCTGGAAGAATGTCTGTTAGAGGGTCCACAGGGTAGCTGGAGATTTGGGGGTGTTCTCTCTGCCCTATTTTACCAGCATATCTCGTGGTTTTCCTCCCTGCTGTGGAAAAACTCAGTTTAGAACTGCTTGAGCCAGATTGTCTCTTCTTCCTTTGCTATCCGCCTTTTAGTCATTTTGTTAGTTCTTGAACTTCTGGTAAGAGCTAGGTTTGGGGGAAGGGACTAGGTCCTTGATTTAAAAAAAAATTTTTTTTAAAATAACCTTTATTTTTTAAAAGTTAACATGTGCAGTATATGAAACTGAAAAACAGAAGCAAAGAAGAAAGTCATCCACAATCATGAGCAGTTTACAGTTTGACATGTCCTTCTAGGGCCTGTGTGTGTAAATACACAACTTCCAATTTTATGGGGTTGAGATCGAACAGTATGTGACATGCTTTTTCACACGTCATGAACATTAATCAATTCAAATTCCCAAAGCTATGTGAGTATTTTGATAACCAAGGACACACTATGTCAACTAAATCTGTTAGGAAAAAATGTAATCCTGCTTTTCTTGAAATAGAAAAAAATTTTTTTGATATGGAGGTCTCCCCATGTTGTCCAGGCTAGCCTTGAACTCCTGGGCTCAAGCTATCCTCCTGCCTCAGCCTCCCTAGTAGCTGGGACTACAGGTACTTACCACTGTGTCCAGCATTAAGTTCTCAATTTTGTCATCAATTTAAAGACTCACCTCCACATGGAGCTTGCATTGTTGTCTACTTGCAGAAAATATACAGGCCCCCTGAAAGACAGCAAAGGACATCTTCCCTTTCTTTTCTATCTTCCTTGGATTTACCTCCTTTACTTCTTTACCGTGGCTTTTTCTTCCCTTAACCCCTGTGCCCTCTTTCTCAGAATCTTCAGTCCCTATGCCTCCTCCAGCTCTTTCCTGGATGGATCCAGGGCTTTGAGCCAGGAGAGAGCTGGAAAGTGAGGGCTTGCCCTCAGGGGGTGGCAGAGGGGAGGGATCCCAGTTTAACAAATCTTTAGGTTATAATGTTAAGAATCCCATCTGCCTCATTTTATTATTTTAATCTATTTTGCATTCAACTAGGGAGGAAGAAGGGTAAGGGAGAAAAAAAAAATCCTTCCTGCCGGGAATAAAATATCGCAGATGTTAGCTGATGATTACAAAAGACAGTAAAGCAGGCCAAGAAACCCTGGGAGGGAGGGGGTGGACATTCGTTCTTGAGCTGAGTGTTCAGGCAGATGCTCCGGAGGATTAAATTACACAGAGAGTGCGGCTGTTGGTGCGGTCCCCCAGCCCTGCTGTGTAGTGCTGGGAGCTATTTCCAGCCAGAAATAGCTGGGAAAGAGCCTGCGCTGTCTTTAGGAGGCACTCTATTTTCTTCCTTGTTTTAGTATCATTTTATACCTGGCTCTGCATGCACGTGGGTGCCTTTTTTATGAAGTGCTACTCAGGGACCCAAAATAAGAAACAGTGGTAGACTGGGCATTTGTGGATTTTTGCCTCCCCAGCAGACATTCCCCCCTCTAGTAACAGCACTAGGATTTAGTGGGGGGGGGGCGGAGAATGGGGGAACACCTTTTCTTGCACTCAATCCACGTGGTTCAGGTGAGACTGACCCCACCCACCCTACTTAATGCTCCTACTCCAAGCTGGGCATTTATGCCAACCTAAGCAATTGATTGCATTGGAATGTCCACGTGACTTAAGTTAGGATGAGGAGAGCCGGCCCCAGAACTTTTGCTGACGCTTTTGTGAATGAGGGGCTTTCTGCTGAGAGTGTCAAGCATATGGGATACAAGTCTGGAACGCTTTGTGAAAGCTTGCTGGAGAATGAAGCCAAGTAGAAAAGATCCAGTTGAGCAATGAAGAGAGAAGGTTCCTGAGGACATTGTCTGAGCATCTAGATCCAGCTATAGCTGCAACTGATACTACCCCAGGATACTTTAGGTGTATGTGGCTACGAGACTTCCCCTATCCCTTTATTTTCATCACTTTGGATTTGGGTCTCTGTTGCTGGCAACCCAAAGCACTGCGACCTAATACAGGTGGCTTCAGAAAGTCCAAGAGGTTTGTCCAGGTCACTGTGCTGGGCAGAACAAAATAAGTGCTGCTAGCTGCCATTGCCTCAATGCTGCTTTTGCTGTGCCTGAAGCCTGTAGGCTTATTTCCAGGTTGTGTCTGACTCTGAGTACACAGCTGCCTCTGGGAAAGATTGCCAGCCAGGAGTCGGCAGCCAGAACTCAGCACAACAATCGTGTTCAGTTCTGTGCTATTGTACGGGAGTGCTCTCTGAGGACACCCCTGAACAAAAATGAATGTGCATAAAGGTCCAATGTGCATTAAGGAAACCAGAGTTTCTACTTGTACCCATATGCAAAGGAATAATTGTTCTCAGACCCCCTGGTAGAGACAGCTCTTGGCTCAATGACGTGAACTGATGTGAAAACGTTCCTTGAGTGGAAAGCAGCAGGAAGCAGCTGTTAAGGGGTTGGGCAATTAGATAGGAGAGACCACTTTAATATTTATCTGTGTGTCCAGCAAACATTGATTGAGTGCCTACTATTGTGCTAGGGACACAAACACTAATAAAAGACAAAGTTCATGCTCTCAAGAAGTGTGCAGTTGGGTCAGGGAGTCAGCAAGAAAATCAATGGGTAAATAATGTAATTAGGAATAATTAAATGGAAATAATAGAAGAGTGCCATCTACCCAACAGCATTATTCTCTTCTTCCTTAGTTTATAGAACCCTGCTTTTATTCTAGGAGGCAAGATGCTCAGGTCCCTCCCCCAAGCTCTGGATGGACTGTGATAGATCTAAGCCAGAGATTCCAAATGTTGGCTTGCATCAGAATCATCTGGAGGCCTGGGCCCCACTCCCAGGGGTTCTGATTCAACAGGTCTAGGTGAGGCCCAAGAATGTGCATTTCTAACAAGTTCCCAGGTAATGCTGATGCTGCTGGCCTGAGGACCACTAATCTCAATCAAGCATGATCATATGGTTCACCTGTTCTAGTATTTGGTTTAGGGTTAGACACATGGCCGAGTTCTGGCTGATGAAATGAATGAGACAGTCAAGGAGGAGTTCCAGGAAGACGTTTTGCTTCTTGGTAAAAAGTGAGATGGAAAGAAGGCCTTCCTTTCATCTCACCTGGAGTGGGACTACATGAGGAGCTACTGCTTAGAGCTGCTGTTATCATGTGACTGCATGGACTTGGCCAAGAGACCTGCAGAAATCCTGAACCAGAACCCTGAGGAGCTAAGCAAACCCTGGAACCACCCACCTTCAGATTCTTTGTTGTGTGAGATAATTAAATATTGTTATTCCTGCTTTCCATTAGAGCTGGAAGCATCCCAAATGATTCAGAGGGCTACCAATCTGAGACTGAGTGGGATGAAGTATGAAGAAAGGATCCCAAGAGGAAGTAGACTCACACTTTTCCCCAGCTTTTCAGGGAGAACAATTCCTATTTGTGCTTTGGCAAAATGACAGATGATGATACCTTTTAGACTCACTTTGTAGAGTAGCTTTTCAATTGACTAAACTAAGGATTTTAAACTTATGAATACCAAGGGTTTATTCCATGTATAAATAGCTGTATTGGGACAGAGACACTAATTCTACTTATGGTGAAGTCCAGGAAAAATTTGTGAAGGAGGTGACACTTGGGCCAGGCCACCAAGAGCTAATGGCCAGGTTGGAGGAGTAATAAAGTGCTAGAACCTAGCACAGTGCTTGGTACCCATATGTTTTCAGGACATATCTAACCCTAAGGACACATCATCCAGAGGAAATGGTATGACTATTTGGTGTCTCTGGGTATGAGTACACAGTTTGGTACGGTGATCTCGAGGAGGTATGGGTTAGACTGAGCCACGATATGAAAAATGCTGGAAAGCATTGAATTAGATTAAATTGGAAAGCAAAATCAAGGAGATCAGTTAGGTCCACCAAAAAAATTGAATATCTCAAACCTCAAAGAATTCTGGAACTCTCAAACCCTCTGAACCTTCCCTGCTTCCAGAAGAGTTATCTCCTTTGCCTCAGGAGGCAGCCCCCGCCCTTGGAGTAGGAGTTATTTCATGCCATACTTATTTTTTTGTTGTTGTTTGTTTGTTTGTTTGTTTTTTTATTTTTTTTTCTTTATTTTTTATTGCAACTAGACCACCAGTTAATAAATGCCATACTTCTTATTTTGCTATTCCAGTAACCAAAATCTAAACACAGCATGACCTGGGATGGAGCACAATGGGACAGAGGAGGGTGTGAAATGAGGAAGGAAATGATAATAGAAAATGATCATTTATATAACATGCTGGCTTACACAGATGAGATTGCTTAGAGTTGGGAGTGGCCAGTTCAGGGGCTCCATTTACCCAGCACCTGACCACCACAACAATAAGGGGAATACTATCTCTACATATCTGTAACTCATTGCTTATTTACAGTTTAAAAAGTCCCAATGATGTTTCAAAGAATGAATTTTTGTTACCGAAACTTTGGCACTTGTCCCTGAGGCTGCCTCAGAAGAATGTGGGTAAATGGTTTGAGGAGAAGGAAAGGGAGGTTTATTAATTTGTCAGCAAATGAGGAAAAAGGCAGACTTGCATCTTAAAGTACCAATTTCCCCACTATAAGCAGAAATACAGAACATTTAAAGGGAGAGTTTTTTAGTTTTAGGGTATTGTGGTTTAACTACAGTTGATGGTTATGATGGATCCCATCTCCAGCGAAGACAATCTCATGACTTCTGCCCATCTGCTGAGCCATTTCCTGTGGTACAAAAAACAAAGGACATTTCCCTGCTCCTCCCGAACATTGGTCTGGGGAAGGGATGCAGATTTTAATTCCCCAAAAAAGTGGGGGAAGTTTTAAAGAGACAGCTTCTAAAACATTTTTACCCTCTTTCAGGCCATTTCCTCTGTTACATTTTGAGGGTGTTTAAACAAGGCTCATGGAATATAATTTTAGTTTGGGCTGGATTTTGTGATGCGGGTGTAGTTATGCTCTAGGGTAGACAGGAAGACCATTTCTTTTTGTGAAAATAGCTTTTAGAATAATTTAAAACAATGTTCATTAAAACAGTTCAGAAAAGTATAAGAAAGAAAATTAAAATCACTTGACATATCACTACATTGATAATAGTTGAATAACAGTTCTAAGAGTTTGCTGAAGGTGGCTGATGTAGCCCTGGATCCACTGCTGGTGCACTTGGATAATATGTAAAGGCCAGAAGTCACTTGGCATGATAGAGAGCAGTGGATCTCAAAGGCTGCACATTGAAATCACCTGGGAGAGTTTAAGAAGCACTGGTGCCTGAGCAACTCAATCAGAATCTCTGGAAATATGGAGCCTAGGCATCAGTGTGTTTTAAGCTTCTACATGATTCTAATATGCAGCCTGAGTTGTGAGCAACTGATGTAAAGAGAAGAATTCAAAGACATTAGGAGACAAGAGTGCTGATTGACTCTTTCAAGTCTGTTTTATCAGTCAGGAGTCCAGTTAAAAAAACTAAACCACTCTAGATATTTCAAGCAGAAAGGGTTGAATGCAGGGGATTCATTACAAAGGTTTTGGAAGGGCTGGAGGAGCAAAATGGAGATGTGGATTTATCTAGAGTTTGGGAGCTGCCATTGCTTGGGACTGAAGCCCATGAGCTCATACTCAGTGCTGAGCTGCTCCAGACGACAAGTGGCCTGAGTAGGAGCTGCCACTGCCACCACAGTTGGAACTGGCATTCTGCTGCAGCCCATTTATTGTCTGCAATTGTCTGCTTCTGCCAGAGCCAGGATCAGGTTGGGGCTCTTCTTCTTCCTACCTTCCATCTCTCTTCAGTGGTAGAGCCTATATCCAGTACCCAGCTGGCGAGGGAGTTTGGGAAATATAATATTCCAACAACTCCCCCCAAATATGTAGAAGGGTATGGAAAGGGGGATGTGGAGGCTGAATATCAACCAACAATATCTGACATGCATGTCTTGCTCACCTACCCCCTAACTACATCTCCTTCACAAGGCTCAGAAGACTTTTATTTCACTGGGCTTTGGGATTAAAGGGCAGAAACTTATCGGAAGTCTGTAGCTAGGATTGCTGGTAGGAAATGCTGAAGTTGAAGCTTGTTTCCTATTGTCAGCAGGTATCTGGGAGTGAACTGTGGCAGAGTACAAGTGATGCCAATTAATCACTGGAAGCAAAGTGGGCACGGTTGCCACAGTAGGCTCCAGGGTGGGCCCGGTAAATACCCAACAAGGGTCTGATCCTCAGAGACCTCTGGCTATGGCATCCCTGGGAATTAGATCAACAAGTGACTGGTGCAGGTTTTCTGTGATGTGAATAACTAAACCAAATCCAAAACAAAGCTTCAGATTTGGTGAACAGAGGCCACTATCGTAGTCATAGCTCATCTTCCAATTCATAAACCTGAGATTGGTAACAAACCCAGATGCCCAGAATGAGAGGGACATCAAATAACTGCAGGGAGGACCTATATAATACTTCCATTCCATTCTCAAAACCTCCTTCTAGCCTTTCTCAAAGGGACCAGGAAGGATTTACCCTGGTAACTGTGTGCTGGGGCAAGAGAGAGACTTAAACCTTTCAGGGAGTAATGAATACTGGCTCTGAACTAACACAAGATTCTTAGAGATCCATAAATCTACTATAGTCCCTGATTGGAGTGGGTCTCATGGGGATCAGGTGGTAAGTGAAGTTTTAACCTAAATCTGTGTCATAAGAAGCCCAGTGATTATTTCTCCAGTTCCCAAGTATAGCACAGAGTTGGACTGGCAGATCCCCACAGTGGCTCTCTGATTGGTATGGTGGGAAGGGCCAAATGGAAACCATTGAAGTTTCTTCTCCCTACCAGAATAATGAATCCAAACCAATACCACACCCCTAGGGGAACCACAAATATTAATACCACTGTTAAAGACTTTGAAGCTACAGCTTAGTTTCCCAGTATGGCCAGTATCAGGATGGATAAATTCTGAAAACAACAATGGATTAAGTAAGCCTAATTAGTTGGTAACTCCTATGGCAGTGACTAGTAAAGATATAGTCTCCTTTCTGGAGCATATTACCTTAGTCCCTGGTACCAGCAACTAATCTAGCAAGTGCATTTTTTCTTATTCTGATAAAGGATATTCCAGAGATAGATAGCTTTCACCCAATAGAAATGTGTATCTTTCCCATACTGCCTCAGGGGTATGTCAAGTCCAATAGGCATCTTGGCCATCTCATCATCCTATAGGACATAAGGCTGGTCTTCATTGAATGTCCACTACACATAGAAGGCCTGGGGAGTAGGAAGAAACCAGTATCACAGATATTGATCTAGGTATCTTAGACCCATATATGCTAGTCGTTGAAAAATAAATCCTATGAAAATACAAGGACTTGCTTCCTCAGTTTATCTTCTAAGGGATGACCTATTGGACTGAAATATGTATAGATATCCTCTCTGTTTTGGAGGTAACAGAGAACATAATTGGTGGCCCTGCTTCAACTCATTTACCTGGTGAACCCAGATCTGCCAGCCTTGAGTACAGAACAAGAAAAACCTCTCCAGCTCATCCAGACCACAGAAGAAGAGGAGGTGCCAATTTTCCTTTATGATTCAGCAGATACAGTGATGGGGCATCCAAGTGTCTGAAGGAGATAAGTTTTCAATTGAAGAACTCACTTCATAAGGAGATTAGAAAGGCAATGAGATACTGTGCTAACCAGTTAACTAGTTTTGTCATGTACTCAGTTAGTAACTTGAAGCATCTGATGCCTGGAAGGAAATACAGGTAGCAGATTTGAGGGTGGTGCCTTTCAAAGTTGTATCTAATTACCCAATTATAACATGTTTGCTTCCCATTTATACAACTCTGAGTCTTGCTGTCTTGGTGGCTTTACTCTCCAAAGGAGAAATACTTCCCTTAGGGGACACAATAATGTTTTTCTGTCCCAGGTACCTAGCCATGGATAGGTAAAAAAAAGGGTTATGGTGTCACCCTAGATTGATACTACTCAAAGGGAAATGAGGTTTCTGGCATGCAATGGGAGCAGGGGTGTACACAAGAAGCCCAGAAAATTCCTCAAGGATCCTTCCTTGTTCTATCATATATTTTTATGCCCAGCAGTTACGGGCAGTGGAAGATTATTTCAACCTTTCATTGGTAGGGCCACCAAAGGCTGAGATCATTTAGTAATGCAACCTTGGGTGAAATAACTACCATCTAGCTGAGGTACTGGCGAGGTCAGGGGAAGGAGGACTTAGAGAATGGAGGAAAGAACTCTTAAATATCAACTAGTGACCAGTTACAGTGTTTCTTTATAAGTGTCTACCTCTTTCAATAAGTTGATGTATAAACATCTCACACACACACACACACACACACACACACACACGTATGCTTGTATAGTCCAGAATAATAAAATTAATGAAGTGGTGTTTGTTTTTCTCTTCTTTGACCACCCTGGTCAGACCGTGGAACATGGGTTCACCAGGGATCTCAGGAGAGAGCCAGATATGGGCAAGCAAAGTAGCCAAATTCTTAACTTCTAATTCTAGAGCTGAGAGTTTAAAATCTAAAATAGAAAATTTGAAAGGATTTGCAAATGGCAAGAACCCTTTTTCTCTGGGCCCCTTCCTCCTCAACAAGGAAAAACATCTTTCCAATTGAGAAGAATAAAGGAGTTGAGAGGGAGTTAGAAAGAGCATAAGGGCCATACGCTCTGTTCCCACCCCACTCTCAATGGGCCTGGGGGGCAGGAACCTCTCTTTCTGTCCAGAGATCTAAGAGCAACATGGGCTTATGCTCTGCTTCTCCTCTAGCAATTTAAGACTGGCAGAGGAGGCCCACTACCACATGAGGAGAACGGAAGAGATGGTGGCATCATGAGACTAGTGCGAGGCAGCCAGGAAATATCCCTTAAGTTTCCTGTGGCTCCCAAGTGGTGGAGGGGAGGTCACAGTTCCTGTGGGTAAGGCAAGAGGGAAGGAGCACAGCTGAGAGAAATTGGTTATGGTACATGAATTTATACCAGGATAATTGGTTGTGCTTAGGTTGTTTTTTAATGTGTAGATAACCAATGTAAAGAAGGTTCTTGCTATATATAGTTTTCATTATTTTTATTTTTTAGGAGACAATGTATTTTTCTTTTTTTCTTTTTTTTTTTTTTTTTCCGGTGGCTTATCTCCGAAGAGACAATGTATTTTTCAAAGTAGGTTTTGAAGAGAATTTTATTATAGGTAACTCCACTGATAAAATAAGGCCAATCTATCAGTTAATGAATAAATACTCTAGTCATTTATATAATTTTCATTATTTTAGGGCCCCCTTTCATTCAAAAGTGTTCTGGTTTGAATAAGTTATTTAGTCACCTTAACTATGCAGGGCTTATAAAGGGAGCAGGTAAAAATTACTTTTGTTATTCTTACCCCTCATCCATCTCTAGGTCAAGATTGAGTTGAAGATCAAAAAGACTGGAAATTAGAGAGAGATAATTTCTTTGGAGAGAGTGGTTTATGTGCCATATTTGCAAGAGAACCACCTAAAAATCTTGACAAGGGTCCCCTGTCCTAGCCTGGTACAGTTTGAAAAATCTACAGGGGAAAGATCACAGTTAGTGATGACTTTCAGCTGGCTTTTAAAAGGGTGTGAGGATCTGGAATATGTATATAAAGAATTCTAACAATTCAGCAATCAAAGCAAAAATAATCCAATTTAGAAAATGGGCAAAGGATTTGAATAGACTTTCTCTAAAGAAGGTATATAAGTGGCTAATAAGTATGTGAAAAGTGGCCGGGCGCGGTGGCTCACGCCTGTAATCCTAGCACTTGGGAGGCCGAGGCGGGTGGATCGTTTGAGCTCAGGAGTTCGAGACCAGCCTGAGCAAGAGCGAGACCCCCGTCTCTACTAAAAATAGAAAGAAATTATCTGGCCAACTAAAAATATATAGAAAAAATTAGCCGGGCATGGTGGCGCATGCCTGTAGTCCCAGCTACTCGGGAGGCTGAGGCAGTAGGATCGCTTAAGCCCAGGAGTTTGAGGTTGC
>JAQIFY010006062.1:0-10590 GCA_028533085.1 Varecia variegata
TAGACAGGCAGCACTGCAGCCCATCTCCAGGCCGAGTCAGCCAGAAACCCACCATCCTGGAAGCCCACCCTGACCTCCCACCCCCACCTGGGCTGACAGCCTGCTCTGCTTACATTTCCGTAGTAATTACCACCTACATAGCAATCATCTGCATCTGCACAAAACACAGAGCTCTCTCCGTTCCCGCTCCCTGGGACATTCATAGTAAATTTTCAGTTGGCATGTGTTGAATGAATTTCATGCAATGAATGAATGCAGCATGTCTGTGTAGATAAAATTAAATGCACCAAAGGTCTAGAGCAGGAGTTGGCAAACTTGTACTGTGAATGGCCAGATAGTAAATATTTCAGGCTTTGCCAGCCATATGGTCTCTGTCACAACCGCTCAACTCTGCTGCTGTAACACGAAAACAGCCACAGGCAACGTGCATATGAATGAATAGGTGTGTCTGGGTTCCAATGACACTGCTTACCAATCTGGCTGTGGGTTGGATTTGGTCCAAGGGACATAGTTTGCCGACTCCCTCGCTTAAAGAATTGTCTTGTTAATTTGAACAAGCTATCAAGTTTGATTATTTGTGTTTTATGTTTTATACATTGTCAACCAGTTATTTTGCTGAATTACATAGGCCTACAAGGATTACTGGATAGAGAATTTAATCCTCGGTGAAGCAAGGACACGGCCCATCTACTTCACCCCTCTCAATTCAGTTTCTGACACAAGCACCTAAAAGAAAGTGGTGTCCCTCTGTGCTTAACCGATACTGAGACCTCAGCTTTCCTCGCGGACTTGCCTTGGTGCATTCTTGGCGCTCTTAGCTTTCCTCTGTGCTCAGGAAGCAACCCTAGGCCAAGGCTTCCGCTCAGAGAAACCAGATGTCCTCTGGGACTGTAGCCCAGGCCCAGCCCACTCTCCCTGGCCATCAAAGGGAAGCAGAGGTGAATGTAGTTGAGAGAGGGGCAGTTAGCAAATATTAATATAAAGCACTGGTATGGTATCTGACATCCGCAAGGCACTCTGTCACTTTTCCCTTCTCTCCTTCTTTCCCCCATCTTCAGCTAGAGGGACACATCGCCTGCCAGGAAGATGGGCTGATTGGAGAGCAGTGATGGCTGTCAGGTGAGGTCTCTTGGCTTCCCTTGGAGAGTGACAAGCAAGGTAATGAGCTCACAGATCGCACCTTCTTGTCCAACTGTTCCCACCAGATTGGCTTCTCGCTTTGATTCCCCAGGTGGCTCTCACAGGACAAAGAGACACCTCTGCGCTTTAGTGCAAACAGCTTCAGTCCTAATCCTGCATTCTCATCTAGCACTTGACACTTCCCACGTTTCTTCCTGGAGCCCTTTCACCTACCCTGGTGTTTCCCAGATCCGGACCAGTACAGATCTGCGACGTCTTTACCAGTCCAAAGGTGAAATGAGAAAAAGTGTCTGAAGGCCCTTTCCCGTTACCACCACTGTTAGTGCGTCCAATTCCAATTCTTGTCCTTCAGATCACTTGTCAACACGTTTAATTATGGATTTATGTGTATGTTTGCTTTTGTAATAGCTGCCTCCCTAGAAGTCTGTACTTTTCATGAGAAGACCGTGTTTGTTCCGTTCATTTCTGTATGTCCAGTGTGAAGAATGATATTCAGAAAATTTAGAGGGTTGGGGGTGGGTAAACTCACAACTAATGGACACAGTGAGCATTGTAGCGGGGGAAAGGCACACCCCAAATCATGGTTTGGGTGGTGCAAAGTCATAATGTGTAACCAAAGTGTTTGTACCCCCATAATATCCTGAAATAAATAAAGAAAAAAAGAATGATATTCAGAATATTTCACAGCTGGTATGGCACAGCGGGTCCCAGTGGTGGGTCACCATCATCGTGGTCACACCCTGTACCAGTGGCTTCCTGCTGACTGTCAGCCTTGCCCAAAGCCTTGCTACCATAGATGCCCAGGGCACACTGTGGTTGCCCCTCACTGCCCTCCTTACACTACTATCATTGGTTAAGTCTTCTTCACATTTGGAATATGGCAGAGCTAGACACAAAGCCCTTTTTGGTATTCATGACTTTCCTTCCCAAGCTGTGTCCCTCTCTGGGCTCTGATAAACAGACGTCACACTTAATGTACAGTTGCATCCTCCTAAGGTCCCAAATGTCTGTCTTGCAGGAGAATGCAAGACAGTTACGGTGGGGTTGGGGGTGAGAGGATAATAAAATCATAGACTATCAGCATCCAAGATGTCCTAAAAACTGCCCAGGTTGAAGGTGTAAATTGGTGCAACCTAGAGAGCCACTGGCAATCTCTAATAAAGCATATGCATAAGCAATTCCTAGCCGTCCACTCACAGGTATGCTGCCCAGAAAAATGCTCCAATATGGGCATAAAAGACACGCACATAGAAGTTCATGGCCACAGGTGTTGTAAAAGCAAACACATGGGAAGCTCCCTGACTGTCCTTCCATAAGGGAATGTATCAATGACTTGTGACCTTGTAGTGCAGTGAAATACTACACAGAAGATAAAACAAACGCACTGATATGCAAGCGGAGGCACAGGTGTGTTTCAGCGTGTACTGCCGAGGGTGGAAAATCAGGTTACAGAAAGACACAAAAAAAGGCTGTACTGCTGGCTTAGCTCAGACTGCTGTACCAAAATACCATGGACTGGGTGACTTAAATCACAGAATTTCACTTTTCACAATTTTGGAAGCTAGAAGTCTGAGATCAGAGTGCCAGAGTGGTCAGGGGCTGGCGAGGGCTGTCTTCTGGCTTGTCGGCAGCTGCCTTCTCACTGTGTGTTCACTTTGCCTTTCCTCAGTGTGTGTCCAGAGAGAGGGAGAGAGAGAGAGAGATCAAGCTCTCTGGGGTCTCTTCTCATAAGGACACTAATCCCATTCATAAGGGCTTCACCCTCATGACACAATCACCTCCCTGAGGCCCCATTTCCTAACACCATCACCTTGGGCATTAGGGCTTCAGCGTGAATCTGGGGCGACACATTCAGTTCACAACAATACCAGAATTATCTGGACCCCCACTTGACAGAGGGGACCACGTGGGACTCAGGCACAGAGAAGGTCATACGCTTGCACCTGGTGCCAGCCGGCTACTCTAGAGCAGGCCTGCTCAGTCCCAGCCCAGTGCTGCTCTCCACGCAGTGTTGGCATTCAGCAGCCACGCCCATTCCTGTCTGCGCAATTACTACACTTACATGAATTTGTATTATTATCATTACTTTTTTTATAGTGCTGCCCTCTGCTCTGTCCCACCCCCACCCACCTGCCTAGGTTCAACTGGGACTTCCTTTACTCTGCCTCTCCTCTCTGTGCTCAGGAAAGAGATGCTCTTGGTGTCCTATGCATGCCTTCACGTCCCTGTGCCTTCTCCCAAGAGCTGTCTGCTCGTGTGCATTTATTTAGTCTATAAATGTGTGTTGAGCACCTACTACATGCCAGACACTATGCCAGCACTTGGGATTTGTAAATAAGATGTGGTCTTAGCTCTAAATGTGGTTGTGGCTTAGTGATGAATAGACATAAAAACCTACATGCCAGACATGGTTCTAAGTGCTTTACAGAAATAAATTCACTTAAAGCAACATTATCAGTCCCATTTTACAGATAAAGAAACTGAGGCAAAGAGGTTTAGGTAAACTCCCTAAGGCCACATAGCTATTAAGTGGCAGGGCCAGGATTTGAACACATGGAATGTAGCTTCAGAGTCTAGTCATGAAAAACTGTCCCCGGGCATGCAAGCAGACAAAGACAGGTCAGTGTGATGAGTACTATGAGACCCGAAGCTCGAGGGAATATGGGAACCCAGACGGGGAGAATGTTCAGGAAGGACTACCTGGAAGAGGAGACCTTCAAGCTGAGTCATGAGGATGGCTAGAACTTAGCCAGGTGAATTGGACAGATGCCCTTGAGACTAAGGGAAAAGCACATGCAAAGACCTGGGTGCCAGAAAGTAAACACACCGGCATCTTCGGAAATTTTTGATGAGGCAGGACCAGGAGGATTGAGGGAAGGGACTCGTGGTGATCAGGCAGAACCCCAACATGCAGCTGGTCCATTTCAAAATCATTGCCCTTTCTTTATAAGGCAACGTAATACATATAGCTTAGTGGCTCAGTGCCCAGGGTTTGGACTCAGGGATTTCTTGGGTTCAAATCTCAGTTCCAACGCTTCTTAGCTGAATGAATTTGGATCTTATTGTGTTCCATATTCTCATCTGTAAAATGAGAATAATGTCATGCCTGCCTAATAGGGTTGGGGTTAAGATTAAATGAGTTAACACATGTAAGTTAATACACTGTCTTACAGCAGTGCTTGGAACCTGGGAGGTGCTCATGATCACCATCATTATTTGTTCATTCATGTATTTGTTTAGCTTACTTAATGTTTACAGGGCCATTTGCTTGGAAAATGCAGCTATGGGTGGAAAGTCCTGAAGCTCATGTTTGCAGCTATTCTTGCCAGAAAGTGAACTCAAGGCTAGTGAGGGGAGGGATATGCTTCCAGCCTGTCACTTGGAGTAAGGCAAGATGTCCCCACATGTCCCTTTCTGATGACAGCAAACAAGGCCGCTGCTGAAAGACAAGGACTTCTATTAACAAGGAGCACAAAGGAGCTCAGCGTATTAACATTTGACTTTGCAGAAGGAGAGACAAGGGCGCTGAGTAGGTCTAGGAGGCAGATCCAGCTTCAGAGGCCCCCAGTGGGATCACAGTCAGTAGAGAGATGTTCTTCAGGGGACCCTGGCAGCAAATGACCCTGGAGCCTGCAGGAAGAACCCTGATAATAATAATCACGTTACTATCATTGCTATTTTTGACAATTGGGTTCTAACTTACATTTCTAGGTTTTACAGTCAATGGGCCCTTACATCTATTACTTTATATGAACCTCACAATACCTTGGCAAGTGAGCAGAAGCTGATCTTATTTTCCCTTTTCATTGATTTGCAAATGGAGGACCAGTTAAATGAGCTACCTAGTGGCAAATCTGGAATCCTAATCAAAACTTTCTGTACCTCAGGCCAAAGATCTTTTTACTATAAATGTATCCATTTTTTTCCGATGGTTCCCAAAGTAAAGAACTAGCCAGGGTAGTTCACGTTCAACTTTTAAAAGAAGAATTTGCCATCCGTGCCACTGAAGTGAGCTGGCAGTGACATGTCTGCTGCAGCCTGAGTGCCCTCCATCAGGGATGCTGTGGAGAAGAAGGAATCCTACACCCCACCCATATCCTACACCCATAGTAGGCTACACTAGGTCAAGGGTTCCCAGACTTTGGAATTTGATGGATTAGTAAGATTTAAAGGAATATTTGAAACATAAGGTTGTCAACTTTATTTTTTGAAAATTGAAAACATGAAATATAAATAATAAGAAAAACTCTACCACATAATATCACAAAGAAAGGATATGTCAGCATTTCCCCCACTGTCCCCCCAAAAGTAGAAAGAACTCAATATGAGATAAAGAAAATTCCCTGCAAGACAGAAAATACAAATCTTAAACTGATGCACATCCTATTCAGGGCTGCTGTGTATGGTTGTACAGGTTGTGCACTGCACAACTCCTGTGTTGAGGGTGCCATTCACTGCCGTTATTTTCTCATTTTTGCACAGACCAGAAGAAATTTTTCAGGAGGTAAACTGGCAGATTGGAGTACCTTCTATCTTGTTAATTCTGTAATCTGCAGTGCTCTGAGGAAATATAGAAACCATCTGGTCCAGAAACTTCAAATTGTACTTCAAGGATCACAAGGGAATCCACCAAGTCTTTTCGAGTGCCACTTACTCTAAACAGAGCATTAATTCCTTTTTTATAGTAGTCTTCCACGCAAGCATTTATTGAAGAAAGTATTTTGCAATGATATATTATTATTAACTAAAGTCCGTAGTTCATTCAGATTTCCTTAGCTTTTACTTAACTATCTTTTTCTCTTCCAAGATCTCATCCACATTTTATCCTATCTGTATTACATTTAGTTTGCATTTCTCCTTACACTCCTTGGCTGTGACCATTTCTTAGACTTTCCCTGTTTGTGATGACTATGACAATTTTGAAGAATACCAGTCAGGTGTTTTGTCCTTTAACTGGGGTTTGTCTATTTTCCTCATGATTAAACTGGGGTTGTAGGTTCTAAGGAGGAAGACTATAGAGGTGAGGTGCCATTTTCATCATGTATCAGGGGTATATACTATCAATATGACTTATCACTGCTAGCGTTGACCTTGATCACCTTGCTAAGAAGAGTGTTTGTCAGCTTTCTTCACTGGAAAGTTACTCTTCGTCCACCTTTCCACATTATACTGTTTGGAAGAAAGTCACTATGCATAGCCCACACTTAAGGAGCGAGGTGTTATGCTCCACTTCCTTGAGGGCAGAGTATCAATATAAATTATTCAGAATTCTTCTGCACTGAAGATTTGTTCATTCTCCACACTTATTTATTTATTTAATCATTTCTTTGTATCAGTATGGATTCATGAATATTTACTTTATACTGGGTTATAATCTAATAGTTCCTTCCTTCCTTCCTTCCTTCCTCTCTCTCTCTCTCTCTCTTTTGCTTAAATTCTTCCATCTTTGGTCACTGGGACCTCTTTCAGTTGGCTTCTGTGTCCCTTTTATAGACCCTCATCATTGTGAACATTTTTTGGTAACACTTGCTTATTTTCTGTCATTACAATGCTCATTTTGTTTGTCTCCTGCACAGTCTTAGAATCAGCTATTTCTCCAAGAACTCTAGTTCCTTTCATTGGAGAATGGTACTAGCAACCAAGATCTGGGTGTTAGGTGTGCTGTTGCTACCAGAGTGTCTTCACTTCTAGGTACTCTCAATTGACCAAAGGAGGAAATATAAGTGTGTGTACTATCCTTGCACATATGCACATCCATAAAAAATTACAATACAACCATATGTATCTATATTAAGCTAGCCATGAGTTCACACAGATGTCTCCAACTCTAATTCATCACTATATCATTCTAGCCTCCTGCTCTGTTTATCTGTAACCTCCACTCTAATGATGAGAAACTTAGTTCCCACCATCCACCATCCATTTTCTTATCTGTTAAATTCCAGTTTTCATGGTGGCAGTATCAGAATTATTAACCTCTACCATCATAGGAAACAACTTCATCAACTAGAATACACTGTTTTTGTACAGATTTTTGTTGTTGTTGTTTTTATTTGCCTTTAGTCTTACAGATTCCACTTAGGTCAGCAACTTTTCCACTGCCTCCTTCAGTGAGCTTGTCCCATATGTTTGCAATATGGTTACACTATTTTGTCTTTCTTTTTTTTTTTTTTTTTGAGACAGAGTCTCACTCTGTTGCCCAGGCTAGAGTGCTGTGGCGTCAGCCTAGCTCACAGCAACCTCAAACTCCTGGGCTCAAGCAATTCTTCTGCCTCAGCCTCCCGAGTAGCTGGGACTACAGGCATGGGCCACCATGCCCGGCTAATTTTTCTATATATATATATTTTTAGCTATCCATATAATTTATTTCTATTTTTAGTAGAGACCAGCTCAGGCTGGTCTGGAACTCCTGAGCTCAAACAATCTGCCCGCCTCAGCCTCCCAGAGTGCTAGGATTATAGGCGTGAGCCACCGTGCCCAGCCCAGTTATACTATTTTGTCACATTCTTCATTCCCTCTGTCATCTACTTATCTCCTAAATAATTTTATTTGTGTATATTAAAGTTCACTTTTTTTCTGTAAAGTTCTATGAGTTTTGAGAAATGCATAGTGTTGTGTATTTGTCAGTACAATATCATACAGAATAGTTCCACCACCCTAAAAAAATCCTCCTGCTTTTCCCATGCAACCCTCTCTTTTTTGCCTTCTAAACCCCCTGGAAACCACTTCAGCCTTCTCTATAGATTTTCCTTTTCCAGAATATCATGTAATTAGAATCATACAGTATATAGCCTTTTTAGAGTGGCCTCTTTTACATGCCAATATAAAATTAATGTTCCTCCATTAGAGTGGGAGGTTCATTTCTTTGTTGCTAAGTAATACTCCATTGTATAGATCTATCACATTTTTCTTATTCATCAACAGGTTTTGTTCTGCTGAAGAACATCTTGGTTGTTTCTAGCTTTTGCCAATCATGACCAAAGCTGCTACAAACTTTCATGTGGAGGCTTTTGTACACATATGCTTTCAGATCAGTTGGGTTATTCACCTAGGACCATGATTGCTAGATTATATGGTAAGATTGATTTTCACATTTTAAGAAACTGCCAAAAGTGGCTCTGCCATTTTGCATTCTCCCAAGCCAATGAATGAAGAGTTCCTGTTGCTCCACACCTTTTCCAGCAATTGGTATTGTCAGCTTTTTTTTTTTTATTTTAACCACGCTAATAGGTGTGTAGTACTATCTGTTGTTTGAATGTATAATTACCTAATGGCAAATGGTGTTGAGCATCTTTTTATATGCTTAATTGTCATTTGTATATCTTTTAAATGAGGTGTCTGTTCAGATTTTTTGCTCATTTTTTTAATTGAGGTAAAATACAGACAGTCCCCTGGTTATGGACCACCCAAATTACAGTGTTCCATACTTAGGAACAAGCTCCCAAGTCTCCCCATAAGAATAATTTATAATCGAATAATTAAATCAATAATTCAGGAAGTGGTTTCTTCCACGCATGTAAACGAATCTGTGTGGTATTAGCGGTTCGTTGGCACAGCATCTTTGTGCTCGTGGCTAGTCTCATAGATAGATAGAGAATCAGCTGATAGAAACACATGAACAGGAAGAATCAGAAGATCCAGACCCAAAAAAGTTTATGACAAAAGAATTAGCTGAAGCCTTCTGTCTCACTGAAGCAGGATTTGCTAAGCTTGAGGAGCAAGATTCTATCATTGAGTGGTTTACAAAGGTTTACCGTGCAGTTAGTGAGAACATCAGCTGCTACAAGGCCATTTATGATGAAAAAAAAAATAAGGCTGTGCAAACAATCCTAGATACCTTTTTCAAGAAACCGACTTCAGTGGTGAGCTCCCCTCCTCCATTGACCGAACCAAATCCCGGTTCTACAGCTCCCACTCCATCCTCTCCAGCACCATCTCCATTGTCATCTTCTGATTAATGGTACCCTACTTTCGTGCCTCAAAAATGCCCCTTCCAGTAAGCAAGACATTGATGCAACATTGGGCGAGTGTTAACCTTTAATATTCTTTCTTGAAATTTGTATTATTGCCACATATGAGACATTATATTAATACTATTGTTGCTATTACTATTATTACTATCATTTATGCACTTTTCATAAGAGATCCGAGTTACATACAAATTCGACCTACAGACATACATACTCAGGGATATATCAATTTGCAACCTGGGGACCACCTGTATATATAACATAAAAATCACCATTTTAATCATTGTTAAGTGTACAATGGTATTAAGTACATTCATATTACTGTGCAACCATCACCAACATCTGTCTCCAGTACTTTTTTTCATCTTCCAAAACTGAAACACTACATCCACTTAACAACTACTCCCCATTCTCTCCTCCCCACAGTGTCTAGTAACCATCATTCTACTTTCTCTATGAATTTGACTACTCCAGAAACCTCATATAAGTGGAATAATAAAATAATCTGTCCTTTTGTATCTGGCTTATTTCACTTAGCATAATGTCTTCAAAGTTCATCCGTGTCATAGCATATGTCAGAATTTTCTTCTTTTCTAAAGCTTAATAATACTCCACTGTACTTACATAACACATTTTGTTTATCCATTCATTGTTCGTGAACACTTGGATTACCTCCACATTTTGACTTTGCAAACAATACTTCTACAAACGAGTGTACAAATATCTCTTTGAGTCCCTGCTTTCAATTTTTTTGGGTATACATCCAGAAGTGGAATTGCTGGATCATATAGCAATTCTATGTTTAATTTTCTGAGAAACCACTGTACTGTTTTACATAGTGGCTGTGCCATTTTACATTCCCACCAACAGTGTACAAGATTGCCAATTTCTTCACATCTTCACTAACACTTGTTATTTTCTGTTTTCTTTTTTTCAATAGTAACCATCCTAATGGATGTGAGGTAATATCTTATCGTGGATTTGATTTGCATTTCCCTAATGATTAGTGATGCTGAACACCTTTCCATGTACATGTTAGCCATTTGCATACCTTCTTTGGAGAAAGGTCTATTCAAGTGCTTTACCTTTTTTACAAAAAAATTAAGCAGTTTTTTTGTTGTTGTTGTTACATTGCTTGCCTATTTTTAAAAAAATTGAGTTGTTTTTGATTATTGAGTTATAAAAGTTCTTTGTATATTTTAGATATAGATTCTTCACTAGATACGTGTTTTGTAAGTATTTTCTCCCATTCTGTGGATTGGCTTTACAATGTCTTTTTTTTTTTTTTTAATTTTTTTTTTATTTCAGCTTATTATGGGGGTACAAAAGCTCTGCATAGATATATTGCCCATGTCCCTCCCAATCCCCCGAGTCCGAGCCTCAAGCGTGTCCATTCCCCAGACAGTGCACATCGCACTCTTCCTGTAGGTATACCCCCATCCCCTCCCCCACCCCCGTCCCCCCCAAGTCAGAACTTCAA
>JAQIFY010006063.1:0-10590 GCA_028533085.1 Varecia variegata
GGTTTTCACTCCTTGGTTTTGTGAATTTTGCTAGTATGAACCAAGGTATACAAATATCTCTTTGAGTGTCTGCTTTTCAAGCTTTTGACTGTGTATCCAAGAGTGATGTTTCCGGCTTAGATGATAATTCTCCATCTAATTTTGTGAGGAATGGTCATATGGTTTTTCACAGGACTTTCATCCTTTACTCATTCTCAATAGCAAAGTGCAGAGATTCTAATTTAATACATCCTTAACAACGGTTCTCAATCTCTGCTTTGATTGACTGATTGATAGATTTCATGTTAGCAACGCTCAGCAGAGCAGAGCATTATCTTTTTGTATTTTCATTAGTGTTTCCCTAATAGATAACGATGTTGAGCCTCCCTTTATGAATTCATTGGCCATTTTATAGCTTCTCTGGTAAAATGTCTATGTTCATATTGTTTGGTTTTAGTTTGTTTCTTTTTGAAGTCACAATTTTTTAAAATATTTTGGATACTCCTTCTTGATCAGAAATATATTTTGCAAATATCTTCTCCCATCCTGTGGGTAGTACTGTCACTTGTTTTATAGTGGCCTCGATGCATAAAACTTTTAATTTTCACACATCCCAATTTACTTATTTTCTGATGCCTGTTTTTTGGTGTCACATCCAAGAAATCCTCAGAGAATCCCATGCCATGACCATGTCCCCCATGGGCTCTTATGACTGTTTCACGGTTTACTTTGTACAGTTCCTGGTTCATTAATTTCAGGTTGTATTTCAGTATTTTGTGTCCAGTGATTTTATTATTTTGTGTCTTTTTGTGTGTAAGGTCCAACTTTCTGGATTTCTTTTAAAAATCTAAAGTTCACAACACCCTATTTTGTAAAGGCTGCTCTTTTGCATTGAAAGGTGTTGACACCCTGTATCAGTCATTCAATCTTGTGCACCACTCATGGCTGGGATATATGTGGGGTATGTTTTCTACTCGATTGGTCTCTTTGTCTGATCTTATGCCAGCAACACACTTGACTTAATTAATGTGGTTTGTAGTAAGTTTTAAAATCAGGAAGAATGAGTCCAATTCGTTCTTACTTAGTATTGTAAGGCATATTAATACTTTGTAAATGTACATAAAAATGTAAATATGGACAATCACACACACACACACACACACACACACACACACACACACAGGCAACCCATGTCACTTCCTCCCATGTTATTCCTTTTCTTTGTTTTGGAAGAAGCCGGACACCATCACCCCAACTCAGTGGAACTCTCAGCGTCTTTATGGAGACTACTGATATTTAAATGTGCTTCAGGTGTTCAATAAATAGTATTGTGATTTAGGCCCACAGTTTCTCATCAGAATACCAGAGACCCCACTGTAAAACCCCTAAGGCATTAATAGATTGGATTTAATTGCTGTATATTTTATATAGTGAGTGGGTGTGTTGGGCCTGGTTCGTGTGGAGGATGTGGTTGGTTGGATGAACCATAAAAGGGATGAGGACATGAGAAAACCTGCCATTTGACACTGTCTCTCAGGGGAAGAATCTTTCTGTAACTTGAGGTCCCAGCGGAGAGGCCTTGTGACCATTACTCCTTTAGACATGGAGGTTGCTTCACTCAAATGGGGAGGTGAGCCTCAGTTCAATGCCTTTCCAAAACTCAAACTTTATCTGCCAAATTCATCTGATATTACAGTCCACTGGAATCTTCATCTACCTATGACCTCATCACTTTCAATTAAGACATATCTCCACCTGTATTCTAAAGAGGCTCCTGTGACAAAGCAATTGGCTCCCAGGGACAAACTTCTACTGATGTGGAAGAGACCTTATGAGATTGGTGCTGGGCTCTGGAATGTGGGAAACACCTGCTACATGAATGCTGCCCTGTAGTGTCTGATATACACACCACCCCTTGCCAACTATATGCTGTCCCAGGAGCATTCTCTAACCTGTCGTCGTCAGAAATTCTGCATGCTGTGCACTATGGAAGTTCATGTTACACGGGCACTGCACCAGCCCAGCCAGGTTATCAGGCCCTCACTTGCACTGGCTGCTAGCTTCCAGAGACACAAGCAGGAAGATGCCCATGAATTTCTGATGTTCACTGTGGATGCCATGAAGAAAGCTTGTCTGTCTGGGCACAAGCCCTTAGATGGTCACTCTGAGGACACAACCCTAATCCGTCAAATATTTGGAGGGTACTGGAGGTCTCAAATAAAGTGTCTCCATTGCCGTGGCATCTCAGACACCGTTGACCCTTACCTGGACATTGCCCCGGATATCAAGGCAGGTCAGAGTGTGAACCAAGCTTTGCAACAGCTGGGGAAGCCCGAACACTTGGATGGAGAGAATGCCTATCATTGTAGTAATTGTCTAAGGAAGGTACCTGCTTCCAAGTGCTTGAACTTTCATACTGCCTCCATGGTTCTGATCTTTGTATTGAAACGGTTCTCAGGTTTCACAGGCAACAAAATTGCAAAAGTAGTACAATATCTCGAGTATCTTGACATGCAACCATACATGTCTCAGCAGAAGATGGGACCCTTTGTTTACCTCCTCTGTGCTGTGCTGGTCCATGCTGGGAGGAGCTGTCAAAGTGGACATTACTTCTGCTATGTCAAAGCTGGGAATGGCCAGTGGTACAAAATGGATGATGCCAGGGTAGCAGCCTGTGACATTTCTTCTGTCCTGAGTCAACAGGCCTACATCCTCTTTTACAACCAGAAGAGTGAACTGGAAAGAGACGGTGGGCGTGCATCAATAAGGGAGAAACCAAGAGCCCTTGGGGCTGAAGACTGAGACAGGGGATCAACCCAAGGGTTGCTCAAAAGTGACTCCTGCATCAAGTTTCCTGAGTTCGAGGAACACTTGGAAAAAACAGCAACTAGAGAACTCTCCTTAGATCAGTGGAAGTGCCTCCTGGAACAAAATCGACCGAAGCCTGAATTCAACATCAGGAAAATAGAATCCACTCTGCCTTCCAATGTTGTGGTGATTCATCAATCAAAATACAAGCATGAAATGAAAAAGGACAATTACCTGCTGCACAAATCAGACAGGAAAGAAACAGAAAAGGTGGTGTCCTTGAATACCAGCAATGTCCCTTGCCTATTCGGGAGGGCCATATGTGGCAAGAGGAGGAACAAGCAGGGCTTTAGGTCTCTCGTCCTATTCCAATAATCTCAGTAAGACAATTGAACCCTGTGAGATAAAACACACACACACACACACACACACACTCAGTCACAAGCCAGAGGAAGAAAGAAATAAAGGAAGAGGTCATGTTTGGGTATATGCACCTGGGGCCTCTGAGCAGTGCTGGCTGCATTCCTGGACGAGGTCACATGTGATAAATACTTTGTTTTGCATTTGCGAGTGTTCTAAACATTTCGAACATTTGGAGGAACTTTGTATATGCATATGTTTAAAATATACGAAATTTAGTGGGAATTGCTGAATTTTAGGTATTGAGTTGTAAGATTCCGCTGTGAAGGTATTGGAGAGGATTGGATTTATTACTGGGTTTCACCATTTTCTAGTTGTGCTGTATTTTCTAGTTGTGGATAGACACGAGATGTTTGGTTTTGGGTGTTGTGGGATATCTATGAATTATGTTCATGACTTGCACTAATTGAAATATGAGATTTTTAAGATAGGTATGATGTTTTTACTTTTCCATGCCTTCTGCTGGTATACATTGTTTCATGTATTTTAGTAGGTTATCAAAGTAATTCTCATGGAGTGTTCTCGGGATGTAATAGGCTGGGAAGTCTACATTTTTTTGGAGATACATGCTCATATTGAATAGTCAGTAAATGTGACATTGTGTATACATGGTTATCAGATTTGGTTGTATAGCTGTAGTTTTTAAAACGTTTTCAATGTTAATAAAATTCATCCCTAACTGCAACCCCTAACTCCAAGGCCTGAGACATCATCCTGGCTCAGCTGGAAAAACAGGCCAGTGAGTCCATGCCTGCCTAATTTTTGTGTTTTTTTTTTTTGGTAGAGTTGGGGTCTCCCTGTGCTGCCCAGGGCTTAATTTCTAAACATCTCAGATCAATTGCCTAGTAGGTGTAGTCATCAAAGTTTAATTACTTGGTAGTAATGAAAACCATTACTATTGTTTTCATGTTGATGGGAAAGTATAGACTTCCTTAATAAGTGTTCCCAGAAATATTGAAAAACTAATTTTTCATTAGATAAAAGCAATTTCTACAGATCTCCCAAGAGGAATACATTTTATAAGCTTCATTATCAATATTGACTATAAAATATTCATAAAGAGAAAACTAAAACATAGGTTAAAGTAAGTCATGTTTTTGCAATTTAATATAAGTTTTCATATACTCTGGGAATAAAAATAAAGACAAATGGGAAATAACAACGAATACAGAAATTAATGAATCAATTAAATTATGAGCTATAATTCACATTGACATCAAATGTATTTGACTTGATAAATCATCTCATGTGTGGCACAGAAAAGAACTAAACGAAGAGGGGAAGTAAACAGTAGTGTGTATATATACACAGGCAGTAATTTTGCTCCTCTCAGACAGTTTTCTGCCCTCCGTCCTCACTGCCCAGGTCCTGGCCCTGTGAAGTCCCTGCGGCTGAGCCGGTGCTTTCCTTCTCCACCGCTCTGGTGAACAGGGAAAGGAAATGGAAACCGAGGTCCAGGCAGATGGAACGTGCAACTGCTCATTCCCCACCGCCCACAGCGACCCCCGTCGCCCTGCCGAGCGCGGGGACGCAGTCGCACGGGCTGCGCAGACAGCGCCTCTTCTCCATCCGTGCAGGAAATGGCCTTTAACTTGTTTCTCGCTATTCAGAGGGATAATATAAATGGCCTGACAACAAATAAGCTGTTGCCATAAAATATGAGAACCATTTTATTAATACTTGCAATGGTGGAAGCAGCCCCGCCCCGCTGCACACACCACATAATCGCGTGGAGACAAACCGGAAATCTCAGGATCCACCAGGCGAAAGTAGAGACTGACCCGGAAACGCCACGAGGGAGGGGCACCGCGCCTGCGTCTAGACCTCGTCCCTGTGGAACGACCAGTTTGACCCGGAAGCAGTCTTTTGCTGCCCGAGTGAATTTAAGCATTTCTGGTTCACAGCCGTATTCTGCGACGCTCCCATAGCCCCGTCCTCTGCATCTGTATCCGTCGTTGGCCTCGGACGCCTGTCTCTCTACGGCCACCCGCAGAAGCCTCGGGTCGTCTTCAGACGCAGTCAAGGCTCAGGACGGGGAGCTTCCCCTCGGGATAGATCCACAGTGGGTTTCCGCGGGCGGAGCGCGCATGCGCCAATGTGGTCACGTAAGGCGGGCCTTGGCGCCATCTGTCGGCGGTGGTGTGAAAGTGCAAGAGCTGAATTGGAATCGCTTAATTTTGGTTTTCAGATTTTTCAGTGCTTTAATTCTGGAAGTTCAAATGGAAGTGCAGCACGGTATCTTCTCCTTTGAGGAAGGTGGATAGAAATAATAAGAAAAAAACCAGGTCGGAATACAAAATGGATTGATTTTCTCTGTGTGTAGGGAAGACGAGGTAGAATGAGAGAATTGTGTGTGATACTTCCATGGTGTAGACCTGCCACTAAGCATGTGTCAAATCCATACCACTTTACAGCACAAATGGTACATCTTATTGTGGGCCGGGAGTACAGGGAATGTCAGCTACTGGCTGGGAGGAAATTAAATGCTTAAGTAAGTAGATTAAACTGTCAATATAATGTGAGCTCCTGCTTGGACCCAGCCCCTGCCTCTCCAACCAGGATGCCACGGATTGGGGTTGATTGTTCCCCGTGTTCCCAGGCAACTTGACATAAACCTTGGCTGCAGTGTAGAATTATGTACTAATTATACCTATGGAAGCATCCATTTATTTGGCCTCAGGAAAGCCTACGGTTTGGGGAGTTTGGCAATTTGTCAAAACCTCAAGTCATCCCAGTTTGTATCCTGAGAGATTTTCCCTTGATGTTTAGGTTCAGGATGGGGGTTTTGAAGGACATATATTTCCAAGCTCTGGGCTCAAAGCAGAGAAGGAATGCTTTGTTCATTTTGTTTGTGGATAAGAACATTGAATGAAATATAAGAAGGGTGTGTGTGGTGGCTGTAGAGTTGGGGAGCTTTATTTTGCTGTTTTGCCTTCTGAGCTGCAGTAAGGGGAGCACAGCTGTGTCCCTGTCTGTGTCATAACTCAGAACTGACCTGTCTACAATGTGTGGTGTCATGAGATGGACTCCTACCCTTGCTTAGAGAGGCTTCAGAGACAAAATACAGGGAGCCGTCTGTGAGGTAGGAGAGAAGAGTTGCCATTCTTTGACCCCAGGAAGCTGCTCAGGAGCAGAGAAAAAAACAACAGTTTATACCAGATTTCTTTGATGCTGCCCTCAATTCCCTACTAAATCCAAGTCATGCCATTCTGAGGAACCAGACAAATGGTGCTAAAGATCCCTGTTATGTCAACTCCAGGGCTAGAAAGAGACAAGTGGCTTTGGTGAAACTTGGAATGAGACAAGGTGTGCTGTGTGGAAAAAGCTGTTGAAGGCTGTAGAGACTCAGAGAGGAGTGCTGAGTCTCTTCCCACATGCCAATGAGAACACATGCAAATCTATGTCTTAGAGTTGCAAATATTATACTGAAACTCCATGAATCTATTAGATTTTTCCCAGCAGGTTTTATTGTTTGCAGTAAACACATTTGCAAGTATTGAACTATTGGAAAACAGTTTAATTTCTTACATCATTCTGCATTAAATATTCTCATATCAGTACATCAACATGCTACAGTTTTATGAGTAGACATTTTCTCAGAATTCAGAATGATTTCATAAATTGTGTTAAAGGTATATTTTTAGAGTCCATCTTCTGTCCTTTACCTAGTTTTCTGACCTGAAGTCCAGCAGGCCATTTCTCCACATTGATTCTAAGATGGGTATCTCCTGAGTATGAGAAACTCAGTGTTAACTAAGGAACACATGATCAATGAGGACTTTCTCCTTTTGTGGCACTAAGAGTGTTCCATGCAGTATGAAATCTCACATGTGCCAGAAGTCTTGCTCTATGAATAAAGGATGTCTCATGATTTTTCACTGAATAACTTCTCCAGTATGACATACTTTGTATTTCACAAGAGGATTCACTGCTGTTTTCAAGCCTTTCTTCTCATATTTCCTGTTTTTCCAACTATTTCCTCACAGAGTTTTCTTTTATACAACAAGCCTGGTGCTTGGAAGAATAGTGTTTCACCTTATCTACAGACCAATTGTTTCCCAAGTGGGGTTTTCTCATGTTATTTAACAATAAACTAAGGCATTCCCACATTAATTACACACATAGGGGTTCTGTCTTCTACATGTTCTTTGGTGTCTTTCAAGTTATAGCTGTTTCTCAATACCTTAAGATTAATTATATTGACAGTTTTGGTTCTCTTCTGTCACCTATGATCAAACCACTCACAAGTTATTGCCACATAGATGTCATTTATACTGGATTCCCTTCCATGTAAATTTACTTGTATAGACTGAGGAATAAGGACACTTGAAGGATCTTCCATATTGATTACAGTGTTTCTTCAATTAAGTCCTATGGTGGGTTTAGATTTTAAAACTATGGCTAGAGCCTTGTGAACATTTCTTAAATTCATCATTTATAATACCACGTCATCTAACATTAAAATATTTTCAGAAGACATTCTCAATATTCTCTTGAGTGTGAACTGTCTTGTGTTGCCTAAAGTTAGTACTTTGGGTGAAGGCTTTCCCCACATAGATGGCATTTATATGGTTACTCTCCAGTATGAATTCTCTTGTGTGATCTAAGGCCAGATTGTTGACTGAAGGCTTTCCCAAACACATCACATTCATATGGTCTCTCTCCAGGGTGAGTTGGTCATGTCATCTAAGGATAGACCACTGACTAAAGGCTTTTCCACGTACATGACATCCATATGGTTTGTCTCCTCTGTGAGTTTTCTCATGTTGTATAATGTGAAAATATTCACTACAGGGTTTGCCACATAGACGGCCTTTGTATAGTTTCTCCCTGTTGTGAGGTTCAGATCAGGAGCAAGTAGGGTGGTTCATTGTTATTAGGGTTAGTTAAGTCTGGGAAGTATTCAATAACAAAATGCTTAGTCCTTAAATAAACCAACTGGTTTCTCAACATAGCTTAACTCATTGTAACTTAATATAGATGGATGTTTATTCACAAACTTTAATCTTTTGCCAAAGCGTTGGTAGCTTATGTTCCTATTTAACAAGGTTTTCTGGTCAAACTGTGCGCCCACATCCTTCTAATGAACTGAATGTCCAACAAGACAAGGACTCTCAGTGTTCCCACAAGAGCCATTCTGCACACATAGAGCAGCTCTGTCCACGAGCATCACTAATGAGCATAGACGGGCACTTAGTATCCAGACAGAAACATTCCTCTGGTGCTAGAGAGCCGCAGACGGAAGTGTTCTCCGCCTCCTGGAAATGAAGCCAGGCCTCCTTCTCTCTGCAGCCATGAGGATTCCTGTTCCCCTCTTTACCATTCTCTTCTTTATGAGCCAAGTTCTACCAGGTAACAAAATACACTTTGCAGAAGGCTCGGTAAGAGTAGAGTGCCTGAGACTTTATAGGGATCCAATATGCAAAACGAAATCACCATCACCTATGACCTAAAAGGGGGTTTCCTAGGGAATCTGGAAGACCCCTTGGCCGAGATTCCTGCAGCCACCTGATTCATTAGTTCTCCACAACAACTCTGTTAGATGAAATGAAGGCATGTGTGTTTCAAGTACTCGAAACTCTCTTTACTCCATCACTAAATATGAATTTAGTTAGGAAGTTTTACTAGTAATTTCTAGATCTTGACAACAAAAAAATAGAGTCCTATTCTACTAAATATTTGTCTGCAAAACTCCTTTGCTTCCTTTCATCAAAATTGATTTATCCTAATTCACTGCTGTAGGAGCTGCTCCAAAGCCATATTGGTCTCAGGTAAAAGGAACTGGTTGCGGAGGTGCGGGGGTCTCCTTGAAAAGATTACTGTAGTGTAAGAAATCTCTAAACCATTGCCCCATAGTACTGTTGGTCCCTGGGGCTTGACTTTGTGCCTTAAGACTCCATCCCAATTCCTGGCTTTCCCTTTTCCTTTTCAATGTCTAGTCTTCTAACGTAGAACTTTAAACACAGGGACCAGAGATGAACTTCCAACAGAGTGTATTCTGCATCCAGCATGCATGCGTGAGTCACAGGTGTAAGGCACCTTGCACGGACATGCTTTAGAATAGTGTGAGTAGGACACTTTGCTTTCACCCATGGAAGTGACCAGGTATCCAAAATGGTTCAGGAAATTGCCTGGAACTCCTGAATATGTAGATCCAAAAAAGAAAGCAACTTACTGCCTTTCATCAGATGTAATATCTTCTTATCTTCTCGTAGAATTCAGGAACTTGAGGGTTGGAAAGGAGTCAGAAAGTGGTTACAGATATGTGAGAAGGTGGACAATTCTTTTATATTTTCAGGAACTGTCAATGGCTGTGCTTTATGTTGTTTGAAAAGAGATATTACCCAACATTTACAACAGAAAATATGATGGGAGGCATGCTTATTCTTGGTGAATCCAGACCTTCCTGTCTTAATCTGTGCAGGTAACTTTTGAAGGGCTACGCAGTGTTAATGGGAAGCTGGTCCCTCAGGTCTGAGAGATGAGGGGTGGTTTGTGAGATGATGCCCATTTTGCTTCAGGAAAACTAATCTGGAAGAAGTAAAAGGAAGAGATTGAATTGGGGAGAGAACAGAGGTAGAAAACCAGTTCTGTCTTTCAGATATTTGTTAAGCATCCACTGTATGTGGGGCCCTTACAATCAAAGAACAAAAACACAGGACCTTTGACTCCCAAGAAGCCATAGTTTGGTTGCTTTGACGGCTGTATAGTCCAGGGAAAAGTTAGCAAGCTCCTAAAACACAGCATGGGCATAGGATGAGAAAGAGGTTTTATTAATTAGAGATATTAGAGAAATAACATATGACCAAAAGAAAGCCAAAAAACCACAAGTAACACAAGGCTTGAAAGCCTAAGGCAAACTCTTAGGGATCCTAGATCAGGCTGTGGAAGGAAAATCGTGGCCACAGTGAGTATGCAGAGTCTTTGAGCTGTCCGTCCCAGGCTTTCCTCTGCACCTTTCCCTTGGCAATCGTGTGTGTGTGTTGTGTCTTTGCATGCGTGTGAAGTGTGTCCTCCATTCCACGTTCCACATGGGTTTGGGGAGGAAGGACAGGCTGATCGGGAGCTACACCCCCATGGATGGGCTGAGCTACCCCACCACGGTGTGAAGAGCTGATATGTGAGAGACTCATTGAACGTTTTATAAATTACCTTAAAAATGCTTTCATTTTTGTGAAGAGAAGAATGAGTAATTTTTAAACAAATGCAGAAGTATTTTTCACAAAACAAAAGAGCAGTTAGCCTCGTTACAATTAGCAGAGAAGCTATGAGGACTGCAGACACTGTGAAATCAGTCTGTGACAAGATTCTAAAAGGCCTTAAAGATGATCTAGCTCCTTATTCTTGTCGTATAGAGGAAAAAATTAAGGCCCTAAAAAGTGA
>JAQIFY010006064.1:0-10588 GCA_028533085.1 Varecia variegata
CTTCACATGAGGACCCCGAAGCTCCAACAAGGACAGCCTTGTCCCTGGACCCCAGAGGAGTGGTTCAGTGCTCTGCCAGGCTCTCCGCCACCCCAGGTCCTCCGTCCCCGAAACCCCAGGCTGCTCTCTGCTCAGAAGGAGCTCCAGGGAGGAGAAAGTCTTTTCCAAGGACCTCAGTGGGCAGTGAGTCATGGATGGAGAATCAGGCCAACACACACGGCCATGAGCCTGGGGGACCCTTGAGGTCACCAAGGCCAAGCACCCCAATTTGCAGAGGAGGAAACTGAGGCCTTCTCTCCTTCAGCCCCCTCCATGCTAAGGAGGGAAGCTCAGCCTAGTTCCAGGTGCCCAGAGTGCTGGACGCAGGACTTCCGCCCTGTCGTCTGGAAGCTGCCCTGGGGATGGCCCCCGCCCAGGCAGACCCTGGGGACCTTGGGGCTCCCCTGCCCAGCTGTGGGTCCCGGGCACGTTGCTAGGAGACTAGGATGCCCCCACCGTGGCAGAGCAGTCTCCAGTCTCTCTCTTCTTTTCCCCTTGTCACCTCCCCACTGTCCAGTCCTCCTCTCATCGCTAGGATGCGTGTGGTTTGTGTGCGCCTGTGCGTGCGTGGGGATGCCCAAAGAGCCCACCATCTCTGATGGTGGTCCCTAGGGCTGAGCTCTGGCCTAGGAGGCCGGAACCCTCCCTTCTCCTCTGGACTCTGCCCACCTCATGTGCTCCGGGCCAGTGCTTGCCTCGCTCCTGGCCTCAGTTTCCCTACTGTACCAGGAGGGGTCGGACACGGAACTGCGTAAGCGAGCGCTGAGCTTGGACGCGGCGCCGGGCGCCCTCCCCGCTGGGTGGGGTGTGGGCGGGGGCGTGCGGTCCTCCCTCCACCCCCAACGGCGGGAGGGCGCCCGGGGCCGGGCGGGGCACTCACCTGGCAATCTACCATCATCCTCAGCCTTGGCAGCGCATCGCCAGCCCCAGGGCGGGGCCCGGGGCTCGCAGTGGCCGCTCGCCTCGGCCCGCGCGCGGCGCAGGGGGGCGCCCGGCTGCGGGGCTCATGGCGCGGCCTCCGGTCCCCGCCGGGCCCGGGGCTCCGCGGCCCGCGCCGCCGCCGCCGCCCGCGCCGCTCCCATTGTCTGCGCCGCGCCGCCGGCCGCTCGGGCCCGCCGCTCGGTTCCGCCCCGGCTCCCGGGGCTTGGGCCGGGGGGCGGGGACAGCCACGACCCCGCCCCAGCCCGCCCGCAGGTGTGAGGGGCGGGCCCGCCACGCGGGCTCGGGGGCGCGCTCGAGCCTCCCTCCCGGACGCGGGCGGACCCCGCGGGCCTGCAGTTCACGGCCGGGCGCGCACACGGGGCCTGCGCGGGACCGCGAGCAGCGCGTGCACGTGACCCGTTTCGCCGCGCTCGCGCACTAAGTGCTCTGCGCGGCCGGTCTCACGTGTTCCTCCGCCTCAGCCTCCTGCTCTGTGCTCCCCACCCGCCTAGGACCTAGGGCCACCCTCACTCCAGCTAGGCGTGGGCTGCTGGGCCGCAAGGGCGTGAAGAGCCTGGAGACGTGGGCGTCACCAAATATATACCGTCATCCTGTCGCCTAGGTACCCCCATGCCACCTGCAGGACTTGGGTGGACGGCTGGAGTCAGGGAACATGGGGTGACAGCAGACACCGAGTCAGGTCGCCCCTCCCCTCCTCCTCCCCGGCCCCCTCCTTGTCTTCCACAGGTCCAGCCTGTCCCTGGCTGCCCCCCTGGCTGGTGTAGGAGGGGCCGCAGGGAGCCTGGGGCCCCACAACAGGGGCTGAGCCAGTGTTGGGTGGTCACTGTTATTAGGGAGCCCCCTGCCCTCAGGGATTTTGCCCCATTTTATGCCTGAGCAGAGGCACCACGCCCCAGGCCACAGGGCTCCAAGTGACCAGGCCCCCCCACGTGGGTGGGTCCTCAGGATCACTGCTCTTCCCGTCACACATCCTGGCGCTGGTCATCAAAGGCCTCCTCCTGTCTTGGGGCCTCCCCAGCCCGGGGACCCCGAGTCCAGCACTTTAGGCACCTTCATCTCCCTGCTGGGACAGTCCTGCCCATGACCCCCTGCCTCCTTGCCTGACATTCAGAGCCCCATGTGATCTGGTCCAGAGGTGCGTACCTCACACCCCAACTCCAGCCTCCTGGAGCTGCCCTTGCCCCCCAGACCCCCCTCCACGGACTCACCTTCAGGGCTGGGCTCAGAGGCCACCTCCTTGGGGTTCCTCCACAAAGCACAGCTTTTGGGTCAAAAGCAGCTTTTGTGACCTGGGTTCAAACCCACAGCTGGGCCACGTCACAGGCAAGCTCATGTGATGACGTGTCAGAGCCTCAGTGCCCTCAGCTGAAAATGGGTCGGCAACTGCAACCCCTCGAGGGCGTACTGGGGAGGAGGCCGGAGACACCTCCTCTTCTGCCAGGCTGAGGCTGCCCAGGCCTCAGAGCCACTTCCTTGGTCTGCACATCCAGGGGCCTGTCTGCTCTAAATGGAAGCTTCCTGAAGGCAGGGCCGGCTGCTTCAGTACAGAACCCTCCTTCCCCAGGGGCAGGCCCAGAGGGCCTTGGGCAGGTGCTCCCTCCTGGGGACACAGAAGCCATGGGGCCTTTCCTGCCCCTCTGCCCAGGAAGCACCTGCAGTCCTCTCCAGCCCAGTCTGTCTCCTCAAACTGGTCACATTCTTGGGATCTGTCCCTTCTCACTGGCCAAATCACAGGTTGCAGGAAGAGTGGACTCAGGGCTGGCCCTAGCTTTGCTAGGGGTGGCCAGGTGGGTGTCTACCCATTCTGGTGCAACCACAGAGTACACTCCAACCTACCCTGAGTCCCTTCCTTCCATGGAAAAGACGCTGTTGCCGCTAGGGGAGTGGGCACCCCTGCATGGCCAGGCAGACAGAACCACCATGGGCCTCCGAGTCCCTGTGGGTCCAGGCTGGAGAAGCCACCCTCGCAGGCCCTCTAATCCTGGCCCGCACCACGGCCTCAGAGCCCCACGCCCACAAGAGGCCTTGCAGGGCTGGGGCGACACTGGATATGGGGAGGCCAACAGACACATCCCTGGTGTGCCTGGGGCCTAAGCGCCCACGGGGCTCCCCAGGCCCTGCTTCTCTCCACTCAGGCGGGGGTGCGGCAAATCCGTCAGCATGCCCCCACTTCACCCAGGCTCCCTGAAGAATCGGAATGAACCCTGTCTGCTGTGGCGGCCAGCTTTAGCCCAGATTTTCTAGAGTAACTGCGCACTCCCACCTCGCTTGTTTGAAATCCAGTCTGCCTGTATCCCCCGTGCCTGGCAGAAGACACTCAGATGTGCTGGTAACAAAACCCTGGTTAGGGCCTGACATGCCACCTTTATTAAAAGAAACTGCTCCAAACCCTCTTTACAAAGGAGGCAGCTCGGCCTGGCGAGCGAGGCTCACCTTGGCGTGCGGGGAACCAGAGGGAGTCTGGACCAGCTCACTTCCAAGGCTGGCTTGGGGGTCCTTGAGTGAGGAACACTGGGGGACAGCATAGTACCTGAGGCCCCTGCAGCCAGAGAAAAGGGGCCTGGGGCGCCCACACACCAGGGTGTTAGAAGTGCAACTTAAAGGGCGCTATGCAGCAAAGGGCGTGCACCACTCTGAATGGGCCGAGACTGCAGCGCCCGCCCCGCCCAAGGCACAGGCACGCTGGCAGGACGCGCAAGGCCTGCCCAGGCCCGCCCTGGTAACCTCGTCTCCCCTCCTGTCTGTTTTATGCCACATTACTGTGTGATTTCCTCGTGTGTGTGCACCGCCCTTTACAGTGTACGGTGGCCTTTCCACACCCATCTTCCGTCACGTCCTCCCGACAGACCGAGTGGGCAGGACAGGGCTGGTCTCCGAGTAAGGCTTGGCCAACTGAAGCACTGGGGAGCTGGCCGCGGGGCTGTGGGTCCCCGTGCCCGGTAGCCTGGCTCCACTGTCAGCTCCTCAGCCAGCTGGTGTCCTTGTCCGGTGTAGAAAAGCGGATTAGCTTCAGGCTGGGCGGCTGGGGCTTCCTGTCGTCCCAGAGGTACTCGGGGGACAGCACCTTGGACGGCTTGTGCGAGATGAAGCGGCGGTTCAGGTGGCTCTCCTCCTGCCAGGCTGCCATGATGCCATTGGCCTTGTCCGCCAGGATGGCCATGTGACAGCCCCTGGTGAACTCATATACCTTGGCCACCTGCCCTCCGAAGACCGCCCCACCGTAATAGAAGTCCCCCTCGCCGTCTGCCACAAAGGCAGTGGAAATATGCCTGCGCTCGTAGGGGAACTGCTGGCGGGGTACAGCGTAGTAGCCTGGGTGAATGGCAGCCACCAGGTCCCCCAAGGTCTCAGGGCCCCACGGGTTCCGGAATACCATGTCCACATCGAGGCAGAAGAGGTAGTCCACCTCCTGGTGCGCCCTCCTGGCGATGTGCAGGCTGATGGTCTCCATGCGCCGCATGGAGATCTCCTCCCAGTGGGAGTGCCCCTGGATGGCGATGACGCTGAGGTGCCGGCCGGGGCCCAGCGTGACCCTGGGGATGGCTGCAGGGTCGTGGGTGAAGACGTAGTAGTGCACCCGGTACCCACGCATGAAGAACTTCTCGGCTGACTCCAGGAAGTGTTGGACGAAGCAAGTGTACCTGGTGATAAGAACCCCGTCATCCACTGCTACCCCAGCAGAGCCACTGCCCGGGTCCCCACCATGTGCCGGCACCATGCAGGGCATGAGGTCTGGGGTCCACTTCCTAGCTCCCCACCTCAAGAAGTCACTCCTGTCTCCTCATCTGTCAAATTCCCAAAATCCCGTTGGGACTGTTGTAAGAATGATGCTTACTGGTGATTGTTAACGTGCATAAACCAAGCTAACTCGCACTGAGCACCTGCTAGGCGCCAGGCAGCATTCTAAGGAACTCTGATTATCTTTGACCTTCACAGGCTGCCTGTTAAGTTTGCCCGGAACACTGAGGATCAGAGAGAGGACAGTAGCCGAGAAGCAGGTAGGGAAGGCGAGTTGTGCCGACGCTGGGGCAGAGTGGGAAGTAGATGGCATGGGCCTGTCCCCAGGTCCTGACTGACTGGAGGGTGTCACCTGACCCCAAGTGGGCCATTCATCACCTGGCAAGTGCTTTAGGCCTTGGGGTCCCATCATGGTCCCTCTCTCAGGAGCCCCAGGAAGGGGCCCAGAGGGAAGCTGCCAGGTGGTAGCTTCTCAAGGAAAGGCTAGGTGGGGTCAGGGAAGAGAGAGGAAAGCAGAGGGGTCTGGGAAGCAGGGAGGGGCACGGGGGCCTCCGGATGCAGGCTACCGTTCCCTCCCCTGGGCTGTGTCCATCACCCTTCCATGCCAGGGCCAGACCCCCTTCCCCCTGGAAGACCCCTCCCACAGTGCCACTCCACTGTGTGCTTTCCATCTGCCCAGCCAGGGCCCTCTCCCCTGGACTGTAAGCTCAGGGAGACCCCCTCTTTCCCCCGACCCAGCCTGCTACTCACTTCCCCACGGCGAACACCGTGACCCCAATGGTCAGGTTCAGCGGCTGGTAGATGTGCTGCAGAAGCTCTGGGTTGAAGGTCCCCTCAGACACGATGGGCGCCAGCCAAGGTGTGAGTGTCAGCAGCTCTGTGGGCCTGGCGGCACGGGGGCCGTGGGCGCTGAGACCCTCCCCTGTGGAAGCCCGGGTCTCATCCCGGCCCTGCCTCTCATGCCACGGGACCCCGGGTAACTTCGTCCCTGTCTCTGGGCTTGTTTCCCCATGTGGAAAGTGGGGATAACAGCAGCTACCTCCAGCAGGGCTGGGAGGACCTGGAGTTAACGCACACCGAGTGTCCGGAGGAGCCCGGCAGGTCCTGTGTGTGCTGAGTGCCTGATAAACGAGCACCATCGATAAGGACAAAACAGTACCACCCTTACCACACTGAGCACCTGCTACGTGCAGGCACCATGCACGTGTCACAAATACCATCTCATCTGGTCTTTCAACTTTCTAGGGGTGAGTACTATTATTATTCACCTGTACAGAAAAATCTCAGAGCAGTTGAGTAACCTGCCCAAGGTCACACAGCCCAGGCTCCTAACTCCAAGCCTGTGTCTTTCCAGTCCCAGACTACCTGGGCCCCAAGGCCACGCTGACATTGGCACCTCCATCACCCCAACTTAGAAATCAGAGTTCTGTTTGCCCCCTCCCTCACCCGCCTCCAGGTCTCTCCATGACACCTACCTGTGCTCCAGCAGCTTGGGTTGAGGGTACTGTGACCTGCAACCCAGAAGGGCCAGTGGTGAGGGGAGGCGGCCCCCACCCCCACACGGTGCAAAGGGGGAAATGAGGCTCCTTACTGTGCCACTGGCTGGAACAGCTTCTGTCCCTTGTACTGCAGCTTCATGTTGCTGGTGGCAGAGGCAAGAAAAAGCCGTCAGTGTGGGGCTGAGGGCAGAGGTTCAGAACACAGGAGGAATCAGATGCCCCCATGGGCAGGCACCCCCTGTCCCTCCCCACAGCCCCACCCCCTACAGGAGGGGTCTGTCCAGGTCACTGAGTGAGCAACAGGGCTGTGATTCGAACTGAGTGTCACTTGCTACCAAAGCTGGTTGCTCTGTAGAACCTTGGCAGTGGGTAGAAGGTTTGCGAAGCTGCAAAGGCCTGGTGACCCAGGGACCTGGGGGAGTCACTGCACCTGAGTGAGCCCCCTGTGATGGTCAGCTGTGCGCCAGCCTGGCTAGGCTGTAGTACCTGGTTTTGTTGCTGTGGAAGGATTCTGTGCATGTGATTAACACCTCTGTCAGTTGCTTTGTGTAAAGGAGATTATTCTGCATGCCCTGGGGGGGCCTGAGCCAGTCAGCAGAAAGGCCTGAGGAACAGAGCTGAGGTCTCCCTGAGGAAAAAGAAATTCTACCTGTGCACTACAGCACCAGCTCCCACCTACCAGATGCAGCGTGCCCGGGGGTTCAGCCTGGCTGGCCCCCTGCAATCACGCAAGCAGACGCCCAGGGCTAGATCTGTCTCTGTCTCCCTATCTACCACCTGCCTACCCATCGCTGACTGGTTCTGCCTCTCCAGTGGAACTCGGACTGACACGTCCACCGTTCCTCATCTGTAAAATGGGCGACCATCCTGAACCTCGGAGTTGCAGTGACAATTAAACGAGGTATGTGAGTAAGTGGCTCTGAGCCCACGCCCAGCACAAAGCAAGCGCGCAGTAAGGCTGTGTCCTGGCCGCGTCTCTGCAGGCAGCCTGTGTGGTCAGCGTCTCCTGGCTTCAACAAAGGTCAAATCAAGGGGGCAGGTAAGAAGGGAGTCCTCGAAGCAGGAGGTGGCAGGGCTGCAGGATCAGACCCCTGGGCTCGCCTCTGACTCTGCCACCAACGGGAAAGACACCTGACGTTTGACTCCACGGACTTTACTTCCCTCATCCATAAACTGGGGACAATCAAACCACTCCAGAGTGCTTCTATGGGGGGGGTTGGGGGGGAAGGGAGGCCCAGCCAGCACCAGAGGCGGCTCAGAAGAGGCCTGAAGTTGACTGTCCCAAGGCAGGAGCTCCTAAGGCTCTGGCCACCTGATGACAGTTACCGCCAGCTACTCGTGTGCTTCAATGTGTCACATGTGATGGGACGGCTGAGGCCTCCTCGAGTTTTCCCACCTTTAGTCTTGCTACTTTTTATTTGTAGTAAAATATATAAAACATAAGATTCGCCATTCTCACCCATTTTTATGTATGCGGTTCAGTGGCATTAAGTATAATCCATCTACACTGTCATGCAATCATCACCACTCTCCGTGTCCAGAACTTTTTCATCATCCCAAATGGAAACCGGGTCCCCAATAAACAATAGCTCGCCATTACCCCTCCCGCAGCCCCTGGGGACGATTCTTCCACTTCTGCCTCTGTGCACCTGACTCTTGTGGGCACCTCACTTTAGTGGGATCATGCAGTCTTTGTCCTTTTGTGATTTGTCCCTATTCTTGAATCGACAAAGTTTTTGGGGCGATTCAGCACATCGGCCCTCTGCCCTCGTTGCTTACAAGCAGCCGTCCTTCAGGTCCCTGCTCAGAGAGCGACGGGAGTCCAGACAGGTGGTCAGGGGTGAGAAGGGGACACAGCGTTGGGATGCTGGCCCCAGCCGGCGGCGTCTGCTTCCCTGGCGGGAAGCCTCTTTTCTCCACAAGCCCAAACACGCTGCAGCTGCACTCAAGAGTCAGACACAAGAATACAAAAGCCACAGGAGAGCCACAGCCAAACAAAGAAACTTAACATTTCTAAACCTCTGAAGCTAATGAAACTGAAAGTAAATGTAATGTAAGAGAAGAAATTCAAAGGAAAAGAGGCGAAGATTTGACCATCTAAAACAAAAATTTTCAACTTCATTCTGTTAAAAAAATAATATTATGGTGGTGCAAAACTCAGTAGAACTGAAAGACAGACAAACTGGAAAGAAAAAAAGTGTAACAGATATGCTCGGCCACAAGCAGACCAAAGAGAGAAGCAGCAGAGTAAGCATTTCACAGAATTGGAGAGTCAGTGGGAAGACACGCGGAATGAGGGTCTCCCTGGTAATCAAAGAAATTAAATTTAAACCAGAGATCGCATCTCCTATCTCTTAACTCAGCAAGGTGGGTTCATTTCTGTTTGTTATAACATCTAGTATTTCCAGCTCTCGCCCAGGTGCAATACCAGGGTGGTTTCGCTGGGCACTGCACAGGCACAGGTGTATGCATGAGTGCGAGTGTTTGCTGGGCCGTGGTCCTTCTTTCTGGAAAACAACCTAGTGAGATGGATTGGAACCCATCTATACCCTCTGGCCCGGGAAGGGGACATATCTGAGTGAAATGATCTTTCAAATGGAAAAAGGGTTATGCCCCTGGGGAACTGGGAACGACCTAAGTGCCCAGCAGTTGCTGGCAGGAAAGGCAGGGGTTTGCAGGGCTCAAGAATGATGAGCCAGCGCCTGGATGGGATGAGATGCTGGAGCCCATGAACACTGGGGACACACACGGGAAAAAAAGTCCATTCTGGGAAAACTGGATAAAAATTACAAAAAACAGTATGATCACACCATTTTCAACAGCAAGCAGGCTTTCTGCTTTTAGAACCATGTAAATGGAGAATCTGTTCAATTAGAAGGAACAGCAAACAAGCAACCCAGTGACACGCTTGAGGATCCGAGTACAGCTCAGGTGGGACCTGAGAGGGTTTCCTTTTTCTTTCATCTTTTCCATTTTCTGGCTTCCTAGTTTACCATATTCTATATTTGCAATAATAAAACATGCCTCAGAGTTAATTAGCAGTCTGCGATCCAGAGGCTTAACTTTCCTTTAGCTGGCACGAAAAACAAAGACCAAGGGGCCAGATGCCCCTTTGAGACTGTCCCAATCCATTTCTTTACTATTAACTGTCAAAAATTCAGACTCTTTATGTGAAGAAGTCTTTGGTCACATGTTAAGTTGTTCCTTGTATCCACATCGAACACAAAATTGAGCAAAAAGGTCAAGACCTAAAAGCACTGTGTCTTGAATGCCCACCATGCCCCCGGAGCAACACCAGGCCATTTGTAGGTGACGGTGCACTCCATGGTTCCAGTGGCCTGGGTGGGGCACCTCTACCATCCCATTTTACAGATGTAGCAAGGGAAGCTCAGAGCTGTGCAACATGTCCAAGGTCAAACCATGCAGGGGGCTGCAAGGATGCTCCAAGACTGAAACAGGGATTTCACTCCACATTTGTGGCTGCCCTTAAATTACCTAAACCCTATCTCATTTATCAGAACCATGAGCTTGGCTGGGCATGACAGCTCAAGCCTATAATCCTAGCACTCTGGGAGGCTGAGGCAGGAGGATTGCTTGTGCTCAAGAGTTTGAGCCCAGCCTGAGCAAGAGCAAGACCCCGTCTGTACTAAAAATAGAAAAATTAGCTAGGCATGGTGGTATGCACCTGTAGTCCCAGCTACTCGGGAGGCTTAGGCAGGAGAATCGTTTGAGCCCAGGAGTTTGAGGCTGCAGTAAGCTATGATAATGCCACGGCACTCTGCCCCAGGTGACAGAGTGAGACTCTGTCTCAAAAAAAAAAAAAAAAAAGGAAATTGAACCCCCTCCTCACTCCCCCTTCATTAAAAAAATAAATAATAAGAAAAAAGAAAAGAAAAAAGAAAACCATGAGCTTATCACTCATGAACTGCAGACAAAGTGACCTTAAAAACTCTCCTGTCTCCTCAGCTGTGAGCAGCCCCCAGGGACCCCAACTCCCTTAGTCCCATCTGTACTTACAAGATCTCTGGGCAGGGGAGGTAGTAGGGGACATAGGAGACTGGCAGCCAGTTTTCAACAGACACCCTGGGAAGGAAAAACACCTGTTGATTCCACTCTAGAGGCTGAAACTCGGCACACATCATTGGGAGTGAAGGTCCCTGATGGTGCAGTTGGGGGGTCTCTTGTCATTCTATGGGTCTGGCTGACCTTGGAGAACAGAGTCTCCTGGAATTCCTTGTATCACAGGGCTTTGCATGCAGTCATTCATTCACCCATGCAATCATTCATTCCTGGGGCATGCATATTCTTGATGCCAGCCCCCCCACAAAAACAGCAGCGTGAAGGGCAGCCCCAGAAGCTTCACAGGACAC
>JAQIFY010006065.1:0-10587 GCA_028533085.1 Varecia variegata
ACACAGACCAGTGGAACAGAACAGAAAATCCAACTATAAAGGCATCCTCATATAGCCATCTGATCTTTGATAAAGCAGACAAAAACATACTCTGGGGAAAAGATTCCTTATTCAATAAATGGTGCTGGGAAAACTGGATAGCCACATGTAGAAGACTGAAACAGGACCCACAGCTTTCACCTCTCACAAAAATCAAATCACGGTGGATAACAGGCTTAAACCTTAGGTAGAAGATAATTCTTATTTTTATGCCAGCTGAAATTTGTATGAAGACTTTCCCCTGGAGACTCAGTGTTCTCTCTGTGCTTGGCCATGAGTTATGTTCTAAAATGTATACAGAATTTATGATCTGGCAACTGGCCATAACAATGCATTTCTTATACAAGTGGGTCACTGATAGGATGGTCAATACCCACAATAAAATAAACCCCAGATACTGCATTCTTTTTCAAAGAATATATGTATTGTCACATTGTGCGATTTGCTAGGGTACATCTGGAGTCCTAATGTCCCCAAATGTGATTATTTACTGCCTTCTCACCCAGCATTCTATATTCTTGATCTGTTCAGAACTTTAAAACTATGGCAAGGTTTGAGGAAATGCAAAGAGAAACACTCAAATATGCCTATTTGGTTTTTGATTAGGCAATGTGAGTTGGATACACTTATCATACATATCATGGATGACAGGTACTCAGTGCATAATAACTTCTATTGAAGTTTTATTATCTATAGTCAGACTTTCTTTGTGATGGGGAGCCAGGGTTGGTACAAGGATACTCTGAAGAGAGGCCAGTGTCTCTTTCTTAATATCACAAGTAGTTACAAAATTTCCAATGGGCATTCCTAACCTCAACTCATATACGTAATAATTGTCTGTTAACCTTGAATTCTCTTCCATAATGCTGCAGCATGAATTTCCATTTTTTTACTAATTTAGTGAGTATAGCAGTTTCAAAATCATACATATATTGGAAAGATTTTAAATGAAACATAGAGATGAAGAAAGATGCTCCATTGAAACATAATATTGAAATTTAAAAAGTCATAATTTGAACTTATTGCTTCAGAAATTCAGTGCCTAAGGGGTCTGATTGTTATATCTTTCTCTCTTAAGACTTGCCATGCCTCACCCAACCCCCAGGCCCCATAAATGTGATAGCATAAGTCATTTTCTTTGGTTTGGAGATGATCCTTATTTTGAATTATTTTAAGAAGTTCAGAGAGTCTCACTTTTTTTATATTAAGAGAACCTCTCAATATGAGTATAGAATCATGCTCTTTCATACATTATATATAAATATTTTGTGTAAATATGCATTTATGAATATTTATTTTTGACATGTACCAGCATATAATATAAGCTTACATGAGCTAAATAGTTCAAGGATTGTGAGTTGATTTAAAACTTAAAAGCATAGAATATAGATAGCATCAAGATGGTGGAATAGGATGTCCCTAGCACACATACCTCCCCATAAAAACTGATCAAGCATCCATCCTTGTGTAAAAGTGCTTTCGTTGGAGCTGTGGAATCCAAGTCTCAGATTATAAAGCCATGATGGAGCCCAAGACCAACAACTGCTGCTTTGAGAAAGCAGGTCTATGCCCTGGTGGCAGACTCACTGACCATGATCCTGAATCTAGACCAGAAACATCCCCATAGCCCTGTAGACTCAGCTCCAGCTTTGCTTAGTCATGATCCTGCCACGAGGCCCACTTTGTAAGAGATCCCGGAAGAGTCATGCCTATTTATGTCCCAGTAACAGGCCGGCTGAATTTGAACCAACTGCACACCCTGAAGCAGCAGTGTGACCTAGCCCAAGCCTTGCTCTGTCACAGTTGGGGGTATTCTTTTTCCTGCAAAGACCTGCTGGGACATATGCCGATCTCTGCCCCTGGTGGCAGGACCCCTGATCTTCATCCTGATTGTGGGGTCTAAATCTGTCCTGTGACTTGACTGCAAGCCATCTCTATCATGGTCTTGAGGCAGCCCTGCCTTTCCAGAGACCCAGCAGGAAACACACCCTTCTGTGTCCCGGTAATAGGTCTGCCAACCTCAGACCTGACTGCAGACCTGAAGCAGCCTTATGAGCCAGCTCCAGACCCACTCTTCCATAGTCCAAGGGCAGTGCTATTGGCCCAGGGACCCAGTGAAAAACACACCCATGTGGACCACTTGTAACAGACCCTACTGCAAACCTAGCAGCAATCACATAACCTGGCTCTAGACCTGTTTGTCTATGATCTTGGAGGCAGTACTATATCTGTCTGGGGACCCGAGAGGGAAAGGTTTTTACCGGCCCAATACAAGTCTGTTTACGAAGACTTGAATAGCTGTTTGCTTGTCAAATGCATAGACATGAACATAAGGCTACATATATCACAAAAAATGAAACAATAATGCTCCAGTTTTTAACTTTAAAGAAATGGAGATTGATGAACTGCTTGACAAAATATCCAAAAATAATAATTTTAAACCATCTAAAAGATAACAAACTGAAATCCTGGATCAGGTATTTATCACCTTTTTTGTGTTAAGAATGTTTCAATTACACTCTTTAAGTTATTTTAGAGTATACCATTACTTATGGACAGAATCACTTTTTTGTGCTATCAAATATTGGTCATTCTATCAATCAGTATTTTTGCACCCAATAATCATCCCCACTTTATCCCCTCCCTGCTACCTTTTCCAACCACTGGTAACCATCATTATACTCTCTGTCTCTATGAGAGCAATTCTTTTAATATTTAGTTCCCACATGAGATTTGTCTTTCATGTGGGACTTATTTCACTTAACATAATGTTCTCTACCTCCATTTGTTGTTCCAAATGACAGGATTTCATTCTTTTTTATGGATGAATAATATTCCATTGTGTATATGTACCACAATTTCTTTATCTATTCATCTGTTGATGGATAACTAAGTTGGTTCCAAATCTTGGCTATTGTGCTGCACTAAACATGGGAGTGCAGATATTTTTTTGATATGTTGATTTCCTTTCTTTTGGATATATACTAGGAGTGGATTGCTGGTCATGTGGCAGGTCTATTTTTAGTTTTTTAAGGAACCTCCACATTGTTCTCCATAGTGGTTTCACTAATTTACATTGTCACACACAGTGCACAAGGGTTCTCCTTTTTCCACATCCTAGCCAGCATATGTTATTGCCTGTCTTTTTGATAAAAGCCATTTAACTGGAGTAAGATGATATCTCATTGAGGTTTTGATTTGCATTTCACTAATAACTGATGATGTAGAGCATTTTTCCATATATCTGTTGGCCATCAGTATGTCTTCTTTTGAGAAATGTCTATTCAGATTTTTTGCCTATTTTTAATCAGATTATTTGATTATTTTTCTATTGAATTGTTTGAGCTCCTTACATATTCTAGTTATTAGTCTCATGTCAGAAGGGTAGTTTGCAAATATTTTCTACCAGTCTGTGGGGTGTCTCTTCACTTTTTTGATTGTTACCTTTGCTATGCAGAAGCTTTTTAGTTTGATGTGATCCCATTTGTCCAATTTTGCTTCAGTTGCCTATGCTTTTGGGCATTACTCAAGAAATTATTGCCCAGACCAATGTCCTGGAGCATTTCCCCAATGTTTTCTTTTAGTAGTTTCATAATTTGAGGTCTTAGATTTAAGTACTTATTCCATTTTAATTTGATCTTGGCACCTTTGTTGGAAATAAATTCAGTATAGGTGGGTGGATTTATTTCTGGGTTCTCTATTCTGTTCCATTGGTCTATGTGTCTGTTTTTATGCCATTACCATGTTGTTTTGGTTACTGCAGCTGTGTAATATAATTTGAAGTGATGTAATGTGAGTCCTCCAGTTTTGTTGTTTTTGTTCAGGATGGCTTTGGATATTCTGGGTCTTTGTGGCTCCATGTAAATTTCAGGATTATGTTTTCTATTTCTATGAAGAATGTCATTGGTATTTTGATGAGGGATTGCATTGAATCTGTAGATTGCTTTGAATAGTATGAATATTGTAACAACATTGATTCTCCTAATCCATCAGCATGTAATATCTTTCCATTTGTTTTTTGTGTCCTCAATTTCTTTCTTCTATATTTTATAGTTTTCATTGTAGAGGTTTTAAACTTCTTTTATTAAGCTTATTGCTATGTATTTTATTTGTAGCTATTGTAAATGGGATTACTTTCTTGGTTTCTTTTTCAGGTTGTTTGCTGTTGGAGTATAGGAATGCTACTGATTGTATGTTGATTCTGTATCCTGCAACTTTACTGAATCTCTTTATCAGTTCTGACAGCATTTTTTTGTGGAATCTTTTGGTTTCTGTAGATATGATTGTATCAATAAGGATAATTTGATGTCTTCCTTTCTAATTTGGATGTTCTTTATTTCTTACTCTTGCCTGATTGCTGTAGCTAGAACTTCCAGTACTATGCTGAATAACATTGGTGAAAGAGGGTGTCCTTTTTTTGTTCTAGATCTTAGAGGGAAGACTTTCAGTTTTCCCCCATTCAATATGATACTAACTGTGGGTCTGTAACATATGGCATTTATGGTGTTGATGTGTGTTCCTCTGTACTGAGTTTTTTGGGTGTTTTTATCATGTAGCATGTTGAATTTTATTGAATGCTTTTTTAGCATCAATCGAAATGATCATATTTTTTTTGTCCTTTGTTATGTTGTTATGATGTATCACATTGATTGATTTACTTATGTTGAACCATCCTTGCATCCCTGGGGTGAATTCCACTTTATCATGATGAATAATCTTTTTAATGTGCTGCTGAATTTGGTTTGCTAGTATTTTGTTGAATATTTTTGATCTATGTTGATCCTAGATTTGGCCTATAGTTTTCTTTTTTTTTGTTGTTGTGCCTTTGTCTGGTTTTGGTATTAGGGTGATACAGGCCTCACAGGATAAGTTTTGGAGTAAGCGCTCCTCCTTGATTTTTTGAAATAGTTTAAGTAGAATTGGTATTAAGTTCTTCTTTGAATGGTTGGTAGAATTCAGCAGTGAAGCCATCAGGACCTGGACTTTTCTTTGCTGAGAGACATTATATTTCTGCTTCTATCTCATTACTTGTTATTGGTTTATTTAGGTTTTGGATTTCTCCCTGGTGCAATGTTTGTAGACTGTATGTGTCTAGAAATTTATCTATTTCTTCTAGGTTTTCCAATTAATTGGCATATATTTGCTCGTAGCAGTTTGTAATGATACTTTGAATTTCTGCAGTATCAGTTATAATGTCTCCTTTTTCATCTCTGATTATATTTATTTGGGGTTTTTCTCTCTTTTTAAGTTAGTCTGGCTAAAACTTTGTGGGTTTTATTTTCTCAAAAAACCAACTTATTGTTTTGTTGTTCTTTCATATTTTTTCTGATTCAATTTCATTTATTTCTGCTCTGATATTTAGTATTTCTTTCCTTCTACTAATTTTACATTTGGTTTTCTCATTTTTCCAATTCTTTTAAAATGTAATGTTATGTTGTTTTCTTTATTTTTTATTTATTATTTTTTTTGATGTAGGCACTTATTGCTATAAACTTTCCTCTTAGTAATGCTTTTACTGTATCCCATACTTTTTTGGTATGTTGTGTTTTCATTTTCATTTGCTTTGAGAAATTTCTAAATTTCCTTCCTAATTTCTTCTTTGACCCACTGGTCATTCATGAGCATGTTGTTTAATTTCCATGTGTTTGTATAGTTTCCAGTGTTCCTCTTATTGATCTCTAGTTTTATTGATTTCTATCTTATTGATTTCTAGTTTTATTCCATTGTTGTCAGAGAAAATATTTGATATGACTTAAATGTTTTTGAATTTTTAAAAACTTGTTTTGTGGCCTAATATATGATCTATCCTTGAGAATTATCCATGAGCTGAGAAGAACATGTATTCTGCATTTGTTGTATAATATATTGTATAAATATCTATTATGTCCATTTGTTCTATAGTAAAGATTATGTCCAATTTTTCTTTGTTGAATTACTGTCTGAATTATTTCTACAATGATGAAAGTGGGTGTTGAGATCACCAACAATGATTGTATTGGGTCTCTTTCTTTAGCTCTGATAATATTTGCTTTGTATATCTGGGTACTCCAGTGTTGGGTGCATAAGTATATGGAATTGTTATAACCTCTTGCTGAATTGACCTCTTTGTCATTATATAATGACATTCTTTGTCTATTTTTTACAGTTTTGGTCTTGAAATCTATTTTATCTGATAGAAGTATAGCTATTCTTACTCTTTTTTGGTTTCCATTTTCATGGAACATCTTTTTCCATCTCTTTATTTTTAGTCTATATCTATCTTTATAAGTGAAGTGAGATTTTTGAAAACAACACACAGTTGAGTCTTCTTTTTTATCCATTCAGCCACTGTATGTATTTTGATTGGAGCATGTAGTCCATTTACAGTCAGTGTTATTATAGATACGTAAGGGGTTACTACCTTATGTTGTTATTTGATTTCTGGTTGTTTTGTAGTCCTCTCTTCCTTCCTTCCGTCCTGTCTTCCTTTGTGTAAAAGTTATTTTCTCTGGTAGTTAGTGTATTTTAGTTTCTTGATTTTTATTTTTTGTGTATCTGTTGTAGGTTTTTAAATTTGAAGTTACCATGAGATTTGCAAAAAAACATTTTGTAGCCAATTTTTTTAAACAGATAACAACATATTTATGCTTACAAAACAAAGATGGAAAGAAAAATCTAAAAGAAACTACACTTTACCTCCATTTTCTTCCTGCTTTTTGATTTTTTGTTGTTTCTGTTTGTATCTTTTTATACTTTAACTTAAAAACTTGTATATATTATTTTTGATAGATTTGTCTTTTAGTCTTCCCACTCAAGATGTAAATGGTTCATACACCACAATCACAGCAATAGAGTATTCTGTATTTGTGTACTTACTAGTGAGTTTTATACCTTCAGATAATTTCTTATTGTTCATTAATGTCCTTTTCTTTCAGGTTGAAGAATTCCTTTTAGTATTTCTTGAAGGACCATTCTGGTGTTGATGAAAGCCCTCAGCTTTTGTTTCTCTGGAATGTCTTCTTTTATCCTTCATGTTTGAAGGATATTTTATAAGGCATAATATTCTAGCATTGGTTTTTTGCTTTAGTCTATGCATATGTCATGCCTCTCTCTCCTGGCCTATAAAGTTTCCACTGAAAAGTCTATTACCAGTCATGTTGAAGCTCTTTTATGTTTTTTTTTTTTCCTTTTTTCTTGCTTCCCTTAGGACCGTTTCTTTGTCTTTGACCTTTGGGAGCTTGATTAATAAAACCCTTGAGGTAGACTTGTTTGGGTTAAATCCGCTTGGTGTTCTATGACCTTCTTGTATCTGAATATTGGGATGTTTCTCTAAGTTTGGAAAGTTCTCTGTTATTATTTCTTTGAATAAATTTCCCACCTCTATCTCTTTCCCCACCTCTTCTTCAAGACCAATAACTGTTAGGTTGCCTTTTTGAGGCCATTTTCTAGATCTTGTAGGTGTGCTTCATTCCTTTTTTTCTTTCTTCTCTTCTGTTTGTGTATTATCATATAGCTTGTCTAATTCTTTCTTCTGCTTGATCAATTCTCATATTGAGAAATTCTGATACATTTTTCATTTTGTCAACTGAATTTTTCAGCTCCAGAATTTCTGCTTGATTTTTAAAACATGTTTCAATTTCTTTGTCAGATTTCTCTGATAGGCTTCTGAATTTCTTCTCTCTGTTGTCTTGAAGTTCATTTAGCTTCTTCAGAACAGCTATTTTGAATTCCATTTCTGAAAGGTCACATATCTCCATTACTCCATAATTGGTCACTGGTGCCTTATTTAGTTAATTTGGCAAGGTCATGTTTTACTGGACATTTTTCATGTTTGTGGATGTTTGTCAATGTCTGGGAATTGAAGAGTTGGGTATTTAATCTAATCTTTGGAGTCTGGGCTTATTCCAACTCATCCTCTTGAAAAGGCTTTCCAGGGAATCAAAGGGAATTTAGCGTTCTGATCTAAATCTTTGGATACTGCTGCCATATGAGCACTGGGGCGTGCCCCATGCTCAGTAACACTGTGACTCTTGCAGATTCTTTTTGGTACCACCTTGGTGGACTTGGGTAAGTTATGGAAGAATTCTCTGGATTACCAGGCAATGTTACTCACCCTCTTATTTCATTCTCCATGCTAGGCTGCTGAAGTTGGGGGAGGAGTGATGTGGGCACTCCTTGATGACCACTACAGCTGTACCAGGTCATCCTTGTGCCAGGTCAACCCTGAAGCCAGCCCCATCTCACCAAATGCCCATGGTGACTGCTGCTTGGCTACCTCTGATGTTTATTCAAAGTGTAAGGGCCCTTAAGTCAGCAAGTAGTAAATCCTGCAAGGACTGGGTCCTTCCCTTCAGGACAGCAGGCCCACGGTGAGTCTAGAAATGTTGTCCAGTAACTACGGCTGGAATCAGGGGCTTCAGGAATCTGCTTGGTACTTTATTGTATTATGGCTCAGCTAACGCTCAAATTGCAAGACAAAGTCCTTTGTACTCTTCCCTTTCCTTTACCCAAGCAGAAGAAGACTCTCCTTGAGCTGCACTGCCTGGGGTTGGATGAGGGATGAACCAGGCACTTGCTTAGCTGCCACCACTGGTGTCTCACTGGGTCACATGCAACCCATATCCACTGGCTTTGAACAAGAACAGCTACAGGGCTTGCCCAAGTACTACAGTCCTTGTGGCCTCACTGCATTATGAATTTATTCTGGGCCACAGGCCACTTTCTTCAGCTATTGTTGGGGCTAGCTGGAACTTGGGTTTCTACTGCTTGGGCAAGACTTCCTTCCACTCTGGCTGAGACTGGTCTAAATTCTGTGTCCATGGGTGCTGGCAGAATCCTGCTGTGTTGTGTTCCCCTGTGACAAGGTGGCCCTGAGTTTAATGCAAAGTCCCACAATCACTTCACTCTCCCCTGAGCACACAGATTCTGTCTCCTCCCAGGATACTGGCATAGTGCTGCCAGAGAATGGGGAGGGGGAGGCATAGGCAATGCAAGACTCTCTTTCCTGCTCTATTCAGTTCCTCTTTCCTTGGTATAATGTTAAAAGTATGTATTGTGTTTGTTAACCTGATTTTTGGTTCTTCTGAAGGTGCTTTCTTGCATGGATAGCTGTTGAATTTGCTGTTCCTCCTTAGGGACAGTTGCTGGAGGTTTCTATTTGGCCATCTTGCATTGCCTATCCCATGACCGCATTTTAAAATTTTGCAAGCATATTCAGGTAGATGATTCATAGTTCCAGTTTCTAAGAGGCAGGGATGAGCAGGAAGTTCTTGAAGAACCCAGTAAGATTGAAACATTATCACTTCAATCATTTATTATTTATGTAAATAAACACACACATACACACAAATATATGCACCAAATATTTTGTACCTAAGTGCATAGAAGCTTTTAGCAATGTGCTATATGTCAGTAATATAAATAAAGTATGGTAATAGAGAATTATAAAGGCAGGTTTCATAATGTATGCTGCATTATGCATGGTAGAGTTATTTAATACACAGGGATAGATTTTTAAAATCAGTCTTATACAATCGAAATTGCTCTGAATATTGTTTGTGTTAGCATCTTATCTACATTGGGACTGACATGGAATTGTTGCATAGGTCTGTCCCAGTTGTTTTTTCCTTCAACCATTAGGACATTTTGCTGTTAATTAATTTGTGCACCAGGGCAAGTAAGTGGTTTATCTGCAGGACTTGGTTGTACCAGATAAATACCTTTAAACATTAAAATGCCACTCATTGTCATGAAGCATTACATTCTGAGGTTACAGGCTCCATATTCACAGTTGCTCCTAGGAGGGGCCTGTGCACAGTTTTCTCCATGCTGTTCCACCTGTCAGTATCTGTGCTCCCCAGGGAAGAACTGGGGGGTAAATGGTGGAAGGAATCCAAGTTCTCATTTCATAGATGATGGGCCTGGTGCTCAGAGATATTCGTGGCTCACTCCAAATCATATCTTATAAGTGGAAGAGTTGAGACTGGGACTTGGCTGTGTTGATTCCAAATCTATTAGGGCTTTTAAAATTTTATTATTTCATTAATTTATCTACTTTTAAAAATCAGTGAAATAGTGAATAAAAATGTTTCAAAGCACAAATAAAAGCAAAATATTCAAATGAGAAAAATGTCCAGAAAGTATGATTCACATTTCATGTTTGATAGCTCCATTGCCTAATTTAGAATGTGTGAATATACCATAATTTTATTGTGGCCTATACAGCAAATGGAAACACAGAAGGGTGCCCTGAAGTAACCATTCTTGTTAGTGGTTCTTACTAGGTCCCAAGGTCAGCAATAACTTCTTGTAGTCAATATCTTATTTACTCTCACATCATTGACATTTGTTAGGCACAATTTGATTAACCCAGTGTGGCAGAGATTGCTGCTGTTCACTCTTCTTCCATAACGTACATTTCCCAGTCTTTCCTGCAGTGTGCTGTGGCATGTGAAAGTTCCAGACATGACGGACAGCATTCCAGGGCCACACTGTGCCCTTTTCACATTTCTTATGTCCTTCTCTGGGCTGAATGAAGATGACAATGAGGATCCACTTCAGTGATGAAGG
>JAQIFY010006066.1:0-10585 GCA_028533085.1 Varecia variegata
TTCGAGACCAGCCTGAGCAAGAACGAGACCCCGTCTCTACTAAAAATAGAAAGAAATTATCTGGCCAACTAAAATATATATAGAAAAAATTAGCCGGGCATGGTGGCGCATGCCTGTAGTCCCAGCTACCCGGGAGGCTGAGGCAGTAGGATCACTTAAGCCCAGGAGTTTGAGGTTGCTGTGAACTAGGCTGATGCCACGGCACTCACTCTAGCCTGGGCCACAAAGCGAGACTCTGTCTCAAAAAAAAAAAAAAAAAAAATTTATCATCCAGGGAATTAGCTTTCTTTGGGATAGGAAAGAAAAGAGCATTTAGATTAGCAGGTCTAGGTGTGGGTGCTTTTGAGTACAGGGAATGTGGAAGAAATTCATAGAACTTTCTTAAGGGCTCTGGTGACTTCATTGAACTATTAAAAATTATGGGCAGACATAAAATATTAGAACCATTTTAATATACTCACTGAATTCATTTTGAAGCTTGGTTGCTATTAGGGTCATCTTGAACAAATTGTCATTTTACTAGCAATCCTCTAAAGTTTAGCCCGATAGAAATTTCATCTTTTGTTGATAGAATGTTTGAAGATTTAGCTCTTAACTATATATTGAAATACGATGTCATTATCATTAGTACTAGCCTTTTCTAATTCATAATCATGCCACTTAAATATCAGTTATTTTTCTGTTTTCTTTTTAGCCCCATCTGCTTTGATATGATTGAGGAAGCATACATGACGAAATGTGGCCACAGCTTTTGGTAAGATGCTTTTATTTAGTAAAATAGTCTTTTGGCATTTTTAAACTTAAATGTAAATGTACCCAATGAGAAGTTACGCATTTTAAACTAATTTTGTTTATCTTGTATTGTTTTTCTTAACTGATACATCTTTACAGGATTCAAAGTAGTAAACATGGTTGGTGCATAATTTCTATGAAATACTTAGATTTACCACAGACTTTACGGATGGATTTAAAAAGTTTTGTGTTTATTAATTGTTAATAAGAACTTTGACTACTGTTTCAGAAAGTTGGGGATGCTGGGCTATCAGGATCAAGCATGAAGCATCAGTTATTCACTTGTGTGGATAGGTGGGAGGGGCAGTAAAGTAGGCTGAGAAAGACATGGGAAAGGATATAGAGGATTAAAAAATGCTGTGTTGTTTTTTTTAAAAAAACATTTTGCTCAGTATTATCTGTAGATTATACCAGTTATATTAATCTGTGTATTCAAAAAATTTTTAATTGTGGTAAAATATACATAACATAGAATGTATAACCTTAACCATTTTTATGTGTATACAGTTAAGTAGTATGTTCATTTTGTTCTACAATCGATCTCTAGAACTTTTTCATCTTGCAAAACTGAAACTCTACAACCATGAAGCAACAACTCCCATTTCCCCCTCCCAGCAGCTCCCAGCAAACACCATTCTACTTTCTGTTTTTATGAATTTAACTGCTACCTCCTATAAGTAGAGGTATTTGTCTTTTTGTGACTGGGTTATTTCACTTAGCATAATATTCTCAATGTTCTTCCATGTTGTAGCATGTATCAGAATTCCCGGCCGGGCATGGTGGCTCATGCCCGTAATCCTAGCACTCTGGGAGGCCAAGGTGGGTGGATCGTTTGAACTCAGGACTTCAAGACCAGCCTGAGCAAGAGCAAGACCCCATCTCTACTAAAAATAGAAAGAAAATTAGCTGGACAACTAAAAAATATATAGAAAAAATTAGCTGGGACTGGTGGCGCATGCTGGTAGTACCAGCTACTCGGGAGGCTAAGGCAGGAAGATCACTTGAGCCCAGGAGTTTGAGGTTGCTGTGAGCTAGGCTGATGCCACGGCACTGTAGCCTAGGCAAAAGAGTGAAACACTGTCTCAAAAAAAAAAAAAAAAAAAAAAAAAAAGAATTCCCCTTTTTTGTAAGACTGAATAATATTCCATTGTCTGTATATACCACATTTTGTTTATCCATTCATCCATCCATAGACAGTAGGGTTGCTGCCACCTCTTGGCTATTATGACTAATGCTGCTATGAACATAGGTATACAAATATTTGGGACCCTGTGTTTAAATCTTTTGAATATATACTCAGAAGTGGAATTGCTGGATCATGTGGTAATTTTGTTTTTAATTTTTTGAGGAACTGCCATACTGTTTTCTATAGAGGCTGCACTATTTTATATTCTCACCAGCAGTGCATAAGGGTTCCAGTTTCTCCACATCCTTGCCAACTCTTGGTATTTTCTGTTTGCTTTGTTTTGTGTTTTTGTTTTTTTTTTTTTTTGGATAGTGGCCATCCTAATGGGTTCATAATCTGTGTAGTTTTAATTACTTTTTTTGATTTTTTTTTATACCTATTCTGTTAGCATATTATATTATTTTACCTAGTATTTCTGTTGTGTTCTAATAATCTCTATGTGCTAATTCATATTGAAGTTAGACCCATAATTTTATGCTTTTAAGTTGAATATGCTATCTGGCAGGTTGACATCATGAAGAGTATTGGGTATTAACACCAGTCTATAAGACCTTTAGTTTCATCTGGAGCATGATGCTTCAGGGATAGGCATATTCAATCTTCTGGTCATTTAAAAAGTTTAGAATAAAAATAGCTTTCTTAGCTTGTATTATCTATGTTCACTGTTATAAAATAAAAAATATATAAAATGATAAGAGCAGTGTATACTTTTAGCTAAAAAAGCAACTTTTATTGAACAGAAAGGTGTAATATGAAATGTAAATGTCTCCACTGCCCCAGTCTTTCTTGCCTACCACCACAGAGTTTATCACTGGTAAGGAATGATTGTGTGTTCTTTCAGAATCTTTTTTTCTTTACTCTGCACTACATCCAGGATTTCAGAATCTTTTTACCAGGTTTTTTTTTTTTTTTTTAAAAGACCATATTGTTTTCTTGAATACTTTTCTAGTATAGCATTGCATTAACATTATTATGATTCATGAATCACTTTCTGCTCTGTATTGCTAATGAAATTCTGGTCATGTAGGTCTTGCTTTTAGGCTGATACAGGCATGATCTTGATCTTTTCAGACCGATTGTTGGGCAATAGCTTTCTGTTTGGTCCATATATTGATCTAGTACCTAAGCATTCCATGGGAAATCCTATACTTCTTTCAGAGATTTTGGATTCTGATTATTCTGGAAAATTGAGTGATCTATAGTAGGCCTTCTCTCCCCTGGTACTATTGACACATTAGGCCACATAATTCTTTCTTGTAGGTGACTATCCTGCATATTGTAGATTGTTTAGCAGTGCCTCTGGCCTCTACCCAGGAGCAACTCTCCTCTCCCCAGTTGTGACAACCAAAAATGCCTCCAGATATTGCCAGATATCCTTTGGAGGACAGACTTGCCCCCAGTAGAGAACTGCTGATCTAGAGCTAAAAGAGCAAGTTCTTGACATTGGTAGATCAGTATTCTACTTCTGGCTGTAAAACTTACCTAAGCTTTGTCAAGTCATTCAGCCTAACTGTACTGCTGCCCTCTTGATCTTCTTCATTCTCTCCCCTTCTTACCCTTCCTTATCCTCTTCCTACTCCTTCATTCATAGATTTAAAAGTATTAAAGCATGAAATACATGGTAAAATGGTGTTTTTATTTTTCCTAATTGTCCTCCTCTAACTTATACATTCACTGTGGCATTTTAAAAAAGGCTGTGGATGAGTTCTGTAATCTTTCTTCACTATGTTGTGAAGTGTAATAAATTACTGAATGACTTTATAACTGTAATCTTCATGGTGTCTTTAGGTCATTGTTGGAAAGCCTAATTGGTTTCTTTTTCTTTATGAGACAGAGTCTCGCTCTGTTGCCCGGGCTAGAGTGCCGTAGCATTAGCCTAGCTCACAGCAACCTCAAACTCCTGGGCTCAAGCAATCCTCCTGCCTCAGCCTCCCGTGTAGCTAGGACTACAGGCATGCGCCACCATGCCTGGCTGATTTTTTCTATATTATTTTTAGTTTTCCAGCTAATTTCTTTCTATATTTTTTTAGTAGAGACGGGGTCTCGCTCTTGCTCAGGCTGGTCTTGAACTCCTGAGCTCAAATGATCCTCCCGCCTCTGCCTCCCAGAGTGCTAGGGTTACAGGTGTGAGCCACCGTGCCGGCCTCAGCCTTCAGTTTTATTAGCTCTGCCAATGTTATGGTTTGTATTCTACCCAAACCTGCTTTCTGTTGGTATCTTAAAACACATTCTCATCAGGGTAAAACATAATAATAACTTAAATTGTAATCAGGATCTGTGCCTAAGCTGTTTTAATTTGGCAAGAGGGACAAAAAAAAGCTATTTAAGAAACCAGTGAGGACGGGCACAGTGGCACATGGTGTAGAAAAAATCAGACAGGCATGGTGGCGCATGCCTGTAGTCCTAGCTACTCTGGAGGCTGAGGCAGGAGGATTGCTTGAGCCCAGGAGTTTGAGGTTGCTGTGAGCTAGGCTGATGCCATGGCACTCTAGCCCGGGCAACAGAGTGAGACTCTGTCTCAAAAAAAAAAACAAAACCTGAAGACTGACAGTTCCAATGTCAGGCTTGCTATACTGTGCAACTATTCTACGGTTTTGTTTAAAACAAAAGTTCCTAATTATTTACCCTGTCCTGACATGTGAAGCCTATACTTCAGTCATTATTGTTGTTATTCAATTGTATTAAGTGCTATATAATTTGATGCACTTTAATTTTATAGTATAGGTGGATTTATCAAGTGTGATGCAGAAAAATCACTTGAACTTTTGTTCCTGAGAATAATTCCTTCCAGCTGTGTCACAGACTAATTTTTCTTCCAGGAGTGTACAGTATTAACAGTAAGCCTATTGATAAGTGATGTGACTAGGATGCTGAAGAAGAGAAAGGAGGGTATTCTACTAGGTTTTGGAATAATTTCTGGTATATTGACAAACTCTGTGACTAACTTAGCTTGTTCATCTTGTCATATTATTTGCTCATTTTCTAACTACCATTTTTTTTTTCAAAAGCTGTTTACTAAAACCCAAAATGATGTTCTTCTGCTTATCTATCATCCTATCTCTTACCTTTAATAACCTTCCCAGATTCTTTCCTTTGTGACTTGCTTGTTTGAACTTGCTGATTTTTATTTCTTTTCTTTTCTTTTTTTTTTTTAAGCTACTGAGCAAGGAAAGGACTTGCTGATTTTTTTTTTTTTTTTTTGGAGACAGAGTCTCACTCTGTTGCCCGGGCTAGAGTGCCTTGGCGTCAGCCTAGCTCACAGCAACCTGAAACTCCTGGGCTTAAGCAATCCTTCTGCCTCAGCCTCCCAAGTAGCTGGGACTATAGGCATGCACTACCATGCCTGGCTAATTTTTTCTATTTTTAGTTGTTTGGCTAATTTCTTTACATTTTTAGTAGAGACAAGGTCTAGCTCTTGCTCAGTCTGGTCTTGAACTCCTGACCTCGAGCGATCCTCCTCCCACCTTGGCCTCCCAGAGTGCTAGGATTACAGGCGTGAGCCACCATGCCCGGCCCTTGCTGGTTTTTTAAAAGGCTAGATCTTGCATGTGTATTTCCTTGTAATGTTAACTCGTTTATAGCCTACTTAGGGAAAAAGGAAATTGCTCCATGTTGGGATTCTTAGTCTATTGTATTTGCATATCTACATTATACTTCTCTCTTACAATAAAAATGAAACTAAAACATTTAGTATGTTATTTTCTTCAGTGACATGTCCATGTGGGACATTTTCAGTCACGTATGAAGCATATCTTGTGATAGTATAATAATCCTACCCTTGTCATGGTTGTAAGATGTGGTGATATTGTTTCTGGACCACTGTGCAAGTCATTTGTTCAGCAGATATTTGAGCAGTATCTCAATATTATGTGCCAGGCATTTACTCCAATCTTTAGGGCCCTGTGCTGTGCCGAAGACCACTGTTACTTTGATTCCTAGTACCTCCTTCCTTTTTACTTATCTTGAAAGTAAGTTGTGAGATGAGAAAGTAGTTGATAATCAGAACAATAAAATCCTGGTGGATGTAGGTTTTTATTTTTGTATTACTTTGTTTTATGATAAGGTGGAGGAGGGTAAGTAGATAAAAAATTCAGCTTTACTTTATAAAGCTGAAGTAAATTTGTAGTAATGTGGATACAGAATAAAAGAGGTGCATTTTCTGTAGGGATGATCTTTGTAAATCTCCCTTGTAATTTCTTAGAAATCATTTTTTTCTAATTGTTAGAAGTAAAGCTTATTTACTATAGAAACCTGAATTACAGACATCTACAAAGAAAACATTTCCTATAATTGTATGACCCAGAGAAAAATACTGTTAACATTGTGGCAAATGTCTTTTTCAGTTTATTTTAAATGTACACACATACAATACATTAAAACAGAAATGGGATTATGTTGTATCTACTGTGTTATAGATTGTCGTTTTTATTCAGCAGCATAGTGATACAGTGACTTTTTTCCTCATGTCAGTTTTATATTTTTCTATGATTTGGTTGAAAAATATTTAACGAGTTTTTTATTATAAAAAAATACACAGATGTAAAAGGTCCAACATTATAGAAATATATAATGTAAGGAAAAATTTCCTGTGATCATATTTCTCAAGCAATAACTATTAATAGATAATTTTTCATTGCATACATATTACAATATAATTTTTATTGGCTATATAGTGTTACATTGGATTGATGCTTACAAATTTATTTCCAAGTGTTTAGGTTGCTTTTATTTTATTTTGCTATTTATAGATAACCCTGTATTGAACACTCTTCTACATATATATTTCCTTTGAATAAATTCCTTTTAGTAAAATCACTTTATTAAGGTTTTTCATGTAACTTGCTTTCTAGGGAAGTTGTACCACTTACATTTCTTGCAAAAATACATGAGATTATTTGTATCCATGGGTACTTTTTAACGATGACAGTAGTTTTTTTTTTTTTTTATTTTTCCATTCTGATTGGCAAAAACTAGTATATAATTTTTTTGAGGGGGGTACAGGGTTTCACTGTGTTGTACAGGCATGCCTCAAACTCCTCAAGTGATCCTCCTGCCTCAGCCTTCTAAGTAGCTGAGACTGCAGGTGCATGCCACTGCACCTGACTTTAATTTTAAATTACATTTTTGTTACTAATGAAGATGATAGTTTTCTCATGCTGATTAACTAATTCTTGTCTTTGGTTGAGATTTCTGTTTTTTTTATTTGAATGAGCTCTTTTTGTATTAAGGGTATCAGTACTCCAAGAATATGAATAGTCTGTTTACTCAGCCATAGGCATTTGTTTTTCTTGTGCTGTTATAAACTAAATTGCATAAACTTAAAATTTAGTTAATATATCTTTTTAAATTTTATATCCAGTAGGCTTGTTATTCAGGTTTATTTTAAAATAAATGCCCTATATATACTATTGATATAAAAATATAAGCTGAAATAAATTTTTTAGATTACTTATGTTGAAAATGAGGAATAGAAGACTAAGGCATTATTTTGTGATCAGCCTATTAAATTTTTTGTTGATTTAATTAAGCCTGTTTTATTTTTTCCCTGCTAATAGCTACAAGTGTATTCATCAGAGTTTGGAGGACAATAATAGATGTCCCAAGTGTAACTATGTTGTGGACAATATTGACCATCTGTATCCTAATTTCTTGGGTGAGTCTTTGGAATGATTTTTATTTTTTTTTTTTAAATATCCTATCTTCAAAAGTATCTGCTAGCGCTAATTTATTCAGAAAACCTAGTTTGGAGGTTAGCAAGTCTCTTTCTGCTACTTACCACAGTGCTTCTCTTTCTGGGTTGTGGCATAGATTTCATATATTGTTAGCACAATATCATATTATTTTTAAGTTTCATTTGAAAAAAATTGACATGACTTTTAGATTGTTATGTAGATGTCTAGACAGGGTGTGAGGCTTAACAAAAATCCCAGAGGCCCAGAATACCTTTTGGTTTCTCTATGTAGTATTATACATGCTACTGTTTCTGCTTTGGGGGCAGAAGTGAGAAGTAACAGAAGAAAGAGTTAATGGGGAGGGGAACACATGTTTGGTGAATGTTGAGAGAAAGCGAGAAAAAAACTTGGGCATGATGATTCCTGGGTGGGGGAAGAAAGTCTGAACTGAGGAGGCAATTGAAAAGTAAGAACTCAGGGAAAGAAGACATGGATATAGAACTTAGAGAAATGGTAAGAACTGGCAAAGAGACATGCATATGGAACCCATAAATATAAATGGTAAATGGTTGGGAATAATATCTAGTCAGAGGCCAGTTGTGAACTAGCCTGAGATACTGTAGGAAACCTTAAGTCTGAGTGTTTTGTGAATGAATAATAAACCAAAGATTAATTTTCAGATATAGGTAGGTATCAAGTAGGACACTATTGGGTATGTACATCAAAAAAGTTAATTCTTCATTCTAAAGACTAATATGCTCCAAGTTAAGGTGTGGTAACTACCTGTGTATAATATTTTGACTTGCCATTGCTTTGGTTATAATTTGATTTTGCTTAGCTCAAATGGTGGTTTATAATAAATCATGAATCTGTATTTTTTCAGCTATGGCTTTCCTTTTTACCTCTAAATGTGAACTAGCTACCATCCTTTTTTCTCTGTTACTCTTCAGTACAATCCAGTATTTTTCATTAAGGAAAATCATTGGATGACTGTACAGCAGAAAGGATCCCTGCTGGAAATATTTTGAAGATTTTCTGCTAGAATGACAAATTCTTCTAAGTAGATAAAATCTTGTGGCAGACTTGGAGAAAGAACTTAGGAAAAGCACAAAGAGAGAACTATTGAATGGTATGGTATCCAGCAGGACTAGACCTGATGGTCTAGGTTAGGTAAGAGAGAAACCAAGTCCTGCAAAACAGAATCTTTTGTCCCTGAACTTGCAAATTTGGATTGATGCTGCCCTGTGAGATCTGGAATCACTCCTCTCTCTCTTGTCATAACTGTGAAAAACTACTTATTTTTTGGAATGGTTAAAGACAGAAAGGAATCTGATGTTCTGAAGATTTTGATACTTACTAAATTTTTCAGGCAACATTCTTTAGTGAGTCTACAAGTTTGAAATTCTGTTATGTGAGTTTCTGTTATAAATAGTGAGAAAGGGAGTACTATATACTAGTATGGAAAAAGCATAAAAATATATTAATAGTACTGTTTAAGTTGGAGGAAGATTCCATATGTTATATACGTTGTCAAATATATGTTTCCAATGAATAGTGAAGTCACAATCACTGATTTTTTAAGGTAGAAAGTATCTTAGCTATGATCTACTTATAACCTTCTCTTTTTATGGTTAAGGAATTTTGGCTTTATGAAATTGAAGTGTCAAGTGTTTTATGCCAATATTTGAAGTCTTTTAATTATATTGCAGCTTCCAGTGTGATTATATATATGTCAGTCATAGAAATAGCATTTTATCCTTATATATATATCTCTGTTTTTCTGTCAGTTACCTCTTCCACCCTTCTGCTTTGTACACTGATGGCCAAATCCTAAGATTGCTGTATTGAGTAGATAGAAACTATCTCCTGTGTGCTCAGAAGAATGTTGTTGAGATCTGTTCCTGAAAGTGGAATATTAGGTGTTTTTTTCTTTCTACTAAAAAAACCTCTCAGAAATTATTTATTTTCATTGCTTCAGCTCAAGATTATATGATTTGGATAGTACCTGCAGTTATTAGTTGGGTTAAGAATACTTTGAGTCTCTAAAAGTGATTTCAGATTTCCTCTTGAGTATGGAAAGGTAACTAAGGATATGTTACACAATTCTGAGGTATTCTAGGCATCTTTCCACCTATTTTATTGATAGTTTAAGGGCCTTTCACTTTTAATGCCTAAGTCATGGGGAGAAGTCATAGGCTACATAATTTCTATAGCAGTACTCTTTAAAATTTTTTGCTTATGTAACCCATTTGAGAATTTTAAAAAATGTTGCACCTTTTCACACAGTTTTAGGTTGGCATTCAAATTTTTTTTCATAATTTTAAGTAATTGTAAAGAATATAATTTCTAGAAATTAAATATGGTTATTTCAGCACAACTGTTATATCTCTTTTTAAAATGTATCCAGTAGAATCTGAATATAGTGATTTGTTACTAATATCATTGATTTAAAAATATATAAATAAACTTTTCATTAACAATGAAATTTCATTCTTTTTCTGTGTGATTTTCTTCTTAAATTTCATTATCACTCACATAGTTTTCTCCTTCTCTAATGTATTTTCATGCTTAAAATTCTTATTGATTTACCTGTAATACTTTGCTGGAACAGAAATGTATATACAGGCATACCTTGTTTTATTACACTTCAGTTTATCGTGCTTCACAGACATTATATTTTCTGTTTTAAATTGATTTTTGGGAATCCTATGTTGACACTATTTTTCCAACAGCCTATGCTCACTTTGTGTCTCTGTGTCACATATTGGGAATTCTCACAACACTTTAGACTTTTTGATTATTATTTTATCTCCTAAGGTAATCTGTGAGCAGTGATCTTTGTGTTACCATCGTAATTGTTCTGGGGCACCACAGACTGCGCCCATTGATAAATGCTGTGTGTGTTCTGACTGCTCCACTGACCTGCCATTCCCCC
>JAQIFY010006067.1:0-10584 GCA_028533085.1 Varecia variegata
TTAAAATTTGTGTAAGATAATTTAAGTCAAAAATTGAGTGCAGTGCCTGTCATGGAATACAGATGTAATTTGGGTTGACCATTATTCAGGTTTTTTCTAACAATAATTACAATGATAATCCAAGGGAACAGTCATTTTAAAAAATTGCCTTGGGACACTGCAGAATTGAATATGTCCTTAAAAAAGATAAATCTTGTTACTAAAAGGCTTTGAAATTTGTTTGGAACATTTGTCTACAGAAGTGTGTTGGCAAAGACCTACCTCCATCTTGTTCTCTTCAATCCTACAAACATATTTATTTTTTTCCTCATTTAAAAGTGACAAATATTTATTAGGAAATGTGAAACAGTCACTGAAAATTAGAAGCACTAAAATGCCACTCAAAGCCTCATGAACCTAAAGTTGCAATATTTTTATGTATTTCTTTCCTGACTTTCAAAAAAAATCTTTTTAAATGTGCTATTTATTTTTATCACAATTACCCAGGAATATCATTTAAAAAGTCAAGTCACTCTACAAGGTGTGGCCCCAGGGCCAGCCCTCCTTCCTCCTGCTTATGCCCCATTTTTTTCCTGGTGGCAGCAACTGCCTCATCTCCAACTGATTCTTCATATCACAGGTTTATTTTCATATCTCTAAATCACACATTTGTATTGCTACATCTTGATTTTTTCAGTTTTAGACAACGTTTATTGACTGTCATTATAAAGGTGAGGATTCAACCCTGATGTCTTCCAGAGCAGTAGTGGTGACAGCTTGGAGTTGGCACTCAATTCACCAGACACCACAGAGTCTGGTCTCTGACACGCCGGCTTAGCTCTGCCTCAGGCTGCAGGACGGGGAAGGCAGCCTGCCCAGCATCTTTGTCCATCAGGAGTCAGCAGCCTTCTCATCCACATGGAGTGTGTACAGCTGCCACAGAGAAGAGTCACAGTGAGTGGAGTCACCTGGACAGAGAGAGGCCACAGACTGGTGTCCCCTCAATCTTTTACACTGTCCTGGTTACATAGACCCTCACAACCTCTCCGCTGCAGGGCAGTCCTAGCGACCAGGGATTCCAGAGCAAACCATGTGGCCCCCACATTCCTCATTGATCTTACCTGTCATTTCCAAGGAAGCCACACTATATGAACACAGACTCTGAGATCTTTTTCTCAGGCAGGCCTTGGTCAGCCCAGGCCTGACATTAATCTTTGTTTACACACACACATACACAAACATGCAAACACACATATACACATACACAGGCACATGTGGCTGTACTTCCAGTCTTCCTTCTTCTCAGCACAGCCATATTGCAGTTTTGGTGGAGTTCCTATTTGGTGTTTATATTTTGTGACTATGTCACCATCATTGACAGCTGAGCCCTATTAATCCTTTCCCCCAACCCATGACTTTTTGTTTTCCCTGGAGTTCATAATTCTTTTGATTTTTGTTTGTACTTTCCAAACACAAATCACTAGGTTATTCCCAAACTCTTCTTCAGTTGCTTAAGATATTCACAACAGATAATCTTTTAATTTATTTCTTGTGAAGACGTCTCTCATAGAGACCCCCAACTCCTCCAATCTTATCTGAGGTCTAGATCTGGTGCAAAACTACCATCCTGACACCTTCACCTGGAGTTCCTCCAGAGATTTTCCTTTCCTTTCCTGTGTTGGACTCGATGTCACAACATTCTTTGATTCATTCTCTCAATTTGATGGAGTATAAATTCCAGTAGCTTCTTGATAAGGAGAGATGGGAATGGAAATTTCTGAGATCTTGCACATTTGCAAATGTCTATAGTCCACTCTCATACTTAATTAATTGGCTGTTGCTATGGTCTGAATGTTTGTGCCTCCAAAATTCTTATGCTGAAACCTAATCCCTAATGCAATAGTATTAAGAGGTGGAGTTTTGGGGAGGTGATTAGGTCATGAGGGCTCAACACTCATGAATGAGATCAGTGCCTAGGGAGCTTATGCATCTCTTCTGCCATGTGAGAACACAGAGAGGAGGTGGCTGTCTATGAAGCAGACAATGAGCCCTCACCAGACACTGAGTCTGCTGTTGTCTTGATCTTGGACTTACCAGCCTCCAGAACTGTGAGAAATAAATTTCTGTTGTTTATAAATTACCCTAAGGTGTTTTGTTTTAGCAGCCTGAATGGAATAAGACAGCTGGGCATGGAATTCTGGATTAGAAATTGTTTACTTTCAGAATTGAGAAGATATTGACTTATGTCTTGTAGCTTCCAGTGGGGCTGTGGAGGAGAAGTGTGATGTCATGTGATCCCTGGTCTTTGGAATAAAGTTCTATGGTTTCATTCTAGAATGCAGAGGGATTTTTGGTCCGGGTTTATTTTCATCCAATGTGCTGGGGTCTTAAAGGGCTTTCTCACCCTGGAAATTTCTGTCCTGTAGCCATCTCTTAGCCAGTATATACTCCACAATGTCATGAATTATGGTGCAGCTAGCAGGTTCTCCTGATCTTGGCAGATAGAGTTTTCCTCTTCCCTGCTGTGACTGCCTTGGCAACTGGAGGAAATTGAATCACTTCCTGGTACAAATTGCAAACTTTCACAAATGCTGTGCTTGCAAATGAATTTTCCACGTATCTAAAATAATGATAGCTTAATAAAAGCTTTAAAAAGCCCAAGTTTCATTGACACTAAATCGTAGAACTTAAAGAGAAATGTCCAAGCCATTGTTAACTACTGAAAGATGAATGGGTTATTCAGGATGCGGCTATGGGCTCACCCAGGTCAATTCCCTCTTGCTCTGCCTGCATGGCTCATGAGTGAGCAAAGCATTATTGGAAATAGGAGGTGACTGCAAATGATTCCAACAATGTGACATTTGGGATTTAACAGTCATCAGGCACTGAACCTTCTCACCAACAGCGTTTGCACAAATTCAGCCCAACCTCTGTCTCATCAATGATGTGGTCCTTTCTCCCCTGCAGAAAGTCTTTTGAGTGTTTAATGGCATAACAACAGCTACTGTGTTTGAGGTTCACTGTGGGAGGTATGACACTGGGCTTTATAAATGCTGCGTTTGTGCTTCTGTACCATGACACAGCAGGTGTGGTTATCCTTCCATGACAATGAACGGACTGAAACTCTGGACATCGCAGGGAGCTTGGCCAGGGCGGCAGAGATTGGATTCACCCCTGGATCTTTTTACTTCAAGTCCCCAGTGCTCTCTACTGGGCCACACTGCCCCTTGATCATCCATGCAAATCTACATACGCTGATCGGTGAGAAATGTTATGGCGACCTTCGAGGTGACCCTGTGAGGTGGACATGAAGACAGGGCCCTTCTGGGATGGGGGCTGTGTCCCCTTTGGGACACACCGCACAGGATAAAACCCTCTCCCTAGCTTCCACGGAACCATTACAGGGACCTGGGCCCTGGGTCAGAGTCTGGGCTCTGACATTAGCTGTGCCTCCTTGGGAAACTGCTCTGTCCCTGAGGTTTTTCATTTGTAGATTGGGGTGAAACACTGGTCTATTCATGCCCATGGGGCTCACGAGAGTCGAGATGAGTAAGGTGTCTGCTAACCTCAAAACCCTGGGTGTTTTCTTTTCACCCGCAACTTACACTCCTTCAGCATCTCAACGTGGACATGGGGCATGGCTGTCCACACAGAGGATTCTGTGTTTTCTGCCCACACAGCACTTTTGCTATCAGAGAGAAGAGTGACTAGCATTTCCCTGGTCTGGCACTGGGACAGTGGCTTCGAGGCGGGGTGCATTTCTTGGAGCCCGGTGTGGAAGTGGAGCCTCTTCCTCCTGGGTGGGCGTGGTGCCGTTGGGCAGGGGCTGGGGGAAGCGGGAGGGACCCTCCTGACCTCTGTCCGGTTCGCAGGTGATGGAGGCATCTGTTTTGGTGTCTATTGTGCCTGTTCTCCCAAGGTCAGCAACACTTTCCAGGGTCTTATCAACGATGAGTGATACCACAGGGCTGGTGCTACTGGGAAGGTGAGCTGTTGGAGAGAGCAGGTGGGGCGATTGGGAATGAGACTTCCAGGGCTGAACTGCCGGATGAAGTTTCCTGGATTGTTCTTGTTCTTAAGGGCAAATGCAGACTAGCTGCACGAGGACGTGTGCTCCCGGGTATTTTATACAAAATCCCTCCTCTTCTAGCCCTAGATACGATGATCAGATTCACCATGCATGAAGTACTTAAAATGCTCACTGCTTCCTGAGCATTAGAAATGACATCTATTTTAGGATGTGGAAACAGGTTTAGAGAGATTAAGTTGGACACAGTTAAACAGTTACCAAGTCTCTGACCCCAGAGTTTTTGTTGTTTCATGTTGTGTTGGGACATCTCAGCCACCTCCCGTTAAGAGCATCAAGCGTGAATTCCGTACTTTACTGGGTTGAAGAATGCCAGCCCTCCAGAAAAAATTTCATGTCCACAAGGAACCTCAGAACCACATTCTCACGGAGTGGCTGTGAATGCAATTAAGAGGAGGCTGTACTGGAGTGGGATGGTCTTCAATCCAGTATCACTGGTGTCCTCGTAAGAAGAAGAGAAGAGACACAGAGACAGAGCCACACGGGGAAGAAGGCCGTGAGAAGGAGTCAGAGACTGGAGTGATGCGGCTATAAGCCTGCCTTCCTTCCTTCCTTCCTTCCTTCCTCTCATCTGTCCTTCCCTCCCTCCCTCCTGCCTTCCTGCTGTCCTCTCTCCCTCATCCACTCAGGGTTTGCTGCTGACCGACCATGTGCAGACACTCATCTCCACTCTTGGACAAGGACAGTGAGTAAACCAAAGCCCCTGCCTTCATGCACTCTTCATCCTGGCGACCTTCTCTGAGATCCTGGCTTCCCTTTCAGCTTTCTCCCCTTGCCCAGGCAAAATTAAAATTACTTTCTTCATGTAGGATTATTTTCAGACTCTCCCCTTCATGAGGTTTTGCAGCACCCAGAGCTAGACGCCAATGCTGCCCAAGACCATGCAAAGAAAGGACTGTTCCATGAAGCAGCCTCGGGGATAGGACAACCGCCCTGCAGAGCTCAAAATTCCCAGACAACCATGGGAGGTGGCAACTCACTGCTTTACCCAAAGAGTGGTCTTCCTGTGCTGTTATCGTGGAATATGGAAGCCACGGAGTCTCGCAGATGCAAGGCCCTGTCAAACTCTTGCAGACTGAGTGTCAGAAGTGCGGGTTGGTGGGGAGGCCCATGCGGGGATACTGGAGCCAGCTCACACCTGCTTGTGAGAGGCCACGGTTAGACTTTCAGAATTTTCTCAAGCCGGTTGCTCAATGGAGCCATTCTGAAAAGGTAAATTACATAAAATTACAGTGAAATAAATCACATTAAACTAAAGGTAATAACTGCACAAACTCATCACTTTCCATTTTACAGTTTTCCATGATCTATGCTTTTAAGGTTAATTTCATCTGTTGTGTCTATATGGTGGGGACGCTATGCCATGGCAGCTTCTACTGATTTCTTCTTTGCTCCAAATTCAGTGACATCGACTGGCAGCCTGAAATGGACCACTGTAGGAGTGTTCACACCGTGGAAATGAGGAAACATTATATGTTAGGATTGTTTTTGGTTTTTTAGAGAGCTAGTTATTCAACATTTACCAATACTACTGGCTCCCCCCAAAAACTACGCACTAGAATTTCTGTGACTGAACCTGGACTTCTGGACTTCTGTCCTTCTGAAAAGTTTCTCAGGGTACACTGATGTAGCCAGTCAGGCAAAGTCTGTGGAGTGGGTTTGGAAAATGCTGGCCAGCCCATGTGCCCATGCAGAGCTGAGATTTCTGCTAACTGATGTCCTGTCAGTACTTGGATACCTCTGATGACATGGAACTCACTACTGCCCAGCAGCCACCAGAAGACACTGGCCAGCTTATTCACTCATGCAGTGCTGGAATCTTCTTTTTAAAATTTAAAATATTTAATTGACAAAAATTGTGTATATTCAAGGTGTACAATGTGATCATTTGATAAACATGTACATTGTGTACTGATTATCACAGTCAAATTAATTACCACATCTATTAATATAACCACCCATGGCTACCATTGTGTGTGTGTGTGTGTTGAGGGGGAAGGTGGGGACACTTAAAGTCTGCTCTCTTGTCAAATTTGAAGTAAATAATAGAGCATTATTAACTGCAGTCACCATGCTGTACATTGGATCCCCAGAACTTATAACTGAAAGTTTGTACCCTATGATCAACATCATCCCCTTTCTCCTTGGACTGGTGTCACCCTTGTTATTGATCTTTGTGGTTGAAAATAATTATTTCTAAACACTTATGCAATCCTCCTCATTTTTTTTCCTTTAAAAACCTTTGTCTGCCTTTACCTCCCCAAATAAGGACATAGTTTACTATAGCATATGTATTTCCATTGCAATGCTCTATTTCCAAATAAATATCTTTTCTTTTAGAGAGCCTCTCTGTTTGCTATTTAGGTTGGCACATTGAAAAAAATCCCAAAAAACTTATTAAGGAAGAGTGAAGGTTTTGATTACATAAAAATAATTAAACAATTGTATATGATAAAAGGTAGCGTAAGCAGAGTTAAAAGACATGTTAAAAACTGGGAGAAAAAAAGTACATACAAAGATTTAATACTAGACTAGAGAAAGATGTTCTAAAATCATTTTTAAAGACTGACAGCATAGGGGCAGGGGTGTGATCAGGTTATTAACTGCAGAGGAAACCCTCCAGCCAATGTCAACATCACCAGTGTTCAGGGAAATCCAAACTAAAACAACCATGAGATAATACTTCACCATTAGCCTGGCAAACATGAAAATATGTGATGATTTCGAATGTTAGCAGGTGTGGGAAAACAGCTGTTCCAATTTGGGGAGAACATATCAGTACAGCTATTTTGAGAACAATTGGTGCATTAATTTAAATAAAGAATATGTCCATGCTTTGACTCAGCAATTCCACTTCTCTGTGTCTGCCCCAGAGAAACAGGTGTGTGTTGGAGCCCTAGGAAGATGTGCTTGGTGGCAGCATTGACTACTGGAGCGTGAAGCCACGGCCAGTAGGGGGCGCACGAGTATGAGGGCCAATGGGAAGGGGAACTCTGTTCCTCTTCACATTGTTTGAATCTTTTGCAAAGTATTTGGAGACTGCCTAAAAAAATAAATTGCAAGGTGAGAAGAATAGATTGTAGGATGAACTCATTTTTATATAAAAAATGCATGTACCTACATAGAATACATTCTAGAAAGGAAAACATCAAAACTTTAGTAGTGTAAAGTAGGATCCTAGTGAAGTGGGATTATAGATACTTTCAACTTCTTTTTGGTTTTGCGTCTCTTGATTATCTAATTTTTCCACACAAACAGATGATTTCTGGTACATATTTATTGAAAGGCATCCTCACCCGGGGCGCCCCAGTGACCTGTGTTCACTGAAGGGCACCTGGAGTCTTGGGCATGAGTTCTGGACACAGCTGGCTTCACAAGGGAAAGGCAGGGACCAGGTACGACAGAGGGTGCAGACGGGGTCCTGCAGGGTGTACAGACCCAGCATCCCTGTCCAGAGGCTCCCCTGCTTCTTCTGAGGCGGGGGCACCTCCCTCATTCCTTCACCATGAGGTCTGGGGTCTGGGTGGGAGCTGTGGGCCTGTGTGTGACAGGGACTTCCCTTTGGGTGCTGCCCATGTCCATTTCCTGGAACTTTCCACATGGCTCTGAGGAGTCTTTTAAATACAACTAAGCCACGATGTCCCACTCGTCCCACCTGGGAGGCAGGAAAGAAGCCCAGGAACCCCCAACACCTTGCTTAACCAGTCGAGACTGGAGGAAGCTCAGCCCTCCCTGTCTCCAGTTCCCTGGATGGCAGAAACTGCCACTGAAATATTAATAAAGGGACACGTTCTTTTACGGGGTCTTGAACTCAAATTAGGATAAGTGTTATGACTTCAGAAAACAACTTAGGACCCCTGAGCCCTCTTGGGTTTTACGCAGACAGGCTGCGTTAGCAATATTGGTGCTAGGACAGCACATCTGCTTTTATTTCCGGGATCAAGATTTATTGAAACCAGAGCCACGTTCTGAGTGTCTGCTCAGGAGCAGGAGCTGATCTTCCTGGTAAATGTGTCACCGTGGGTCACTGCATCTGAGAGGTGCTAGTCATCTGTGAACATCCCAGTGGCTTCAACTGCAAAGGAAAGAAAATCTTTTGAGATTAAAAACTAAAGAGAGAACGTTTTACTCAAAAGCCTTAGAGGAAATTAGGAGAAAGTACTGTTGAGAAATGAAAGGGGTGCACGGGTGCTGGCAATGTGACTGGGTGTGCTGTGCTGCGGGTGGTCACCGGCCACTGCTGGCCCCAGAGAGAGCGACTGCGGCATCAGCAGAACCCCCTGAAAGCACAGGGCTGGGTGGACCAAAGGCCACTTCCGTGGTCCTTTGCCAAGAGGTGGAGCCCCAAAGTTTCAGGCCAAATTTAAGGTCCTGATCCTGGAACTAAATTTGCAAACAACAAAATCTTCCTAAAAGTGGAGGCTCTGGAAGGAGAGGCTGGCGGGGGTGGGAGTGAGAGAGGGCAGCATGCTCAGTGTACGAGCAGTGAATAGCGACTTAAAGGGCAGCTTCATTTCTATAATCCTGGATGAAAAGTTGGTCCCAGCCTGAAGTGACGGTGCAGCGACACAGAGTGACCTCTGACTCCACTTGCATTGGGCGCTTAGTCACTGTGTGAGCCCCACCCTTTCCTTCACTCGCTCTGGATAACGGATTTGATCACTGTGTTACACGGAGAGGATCAGCAACCTCCTCTAACCTCCACTCTCTGTGTATGAGCAGTAGAGATGCTGGGCACATACCTTCGCTGTTACAGTAGCCTGTTAGAAAATGTTTATAACCCCCAATTCTAGTGAGCAGTGACCAAACAAACAAACAAAAAAACAAGAGACTCAAGCACATGGTGGTTAGGGACATGGGCCGAATGGGCAGAGCATTTGTGACGGACCTGGGCAAGTGCCTCAGCCTCACTAGACTTCTGTCTTCCAATCTGTAGAATGGGATTACAGCGCCCATCGCTGAGGATGGGCACAGTGGCCAGAGGCCAACATGTGCAAACCTGATGGAACTGGGCTCTTGTTCATATTAATTATCTTAGAATTTCCCCTTTACACAACTGTTGTGCCAATTTCATTGACCTTCATTGAGTTCAAAAGCTGTCAGGATTTGAGGAGTAATAGTAGGATTTCTTCAAGACAAGACAGGTCATGGCTGGTGGCAAACTGTTTTAGTCTGTTTATTTATGACAGTGTAGAAGTCCGGAAGGGAGGAGGGGTGAAGAGAAGAGACACTCAAAAGAGTAGCCAGGAGAGGGGCAGCCCCAGAGGATGTGGACCTGCAGGCATCGCCCAGAACCCAAGGTTGGCTGCTGAGGGACCAGTGGGCAAGGAGGGACGCGTCACCACTCACACCAGCAGTGAACAGAGGCTGACGTTAGACGGCCACTCCATAGCCCACTTCCCTCCCTCTGCCAGTGCTGAGCTGGACGCCAAGGTGCAGGTGTACTCCAAGTGTCCCAGTTTGGATCAGTGTGAAGTGGCTTGCCTGGGAGGTGATGCCAGCAGGCAGAGATCAGGGAATGGGAAAGGAAGCAGGGAGGGAAGGCAGAGAATTGAGGCTGTGCCCTCCAGCAGATGCCTCTGTGGGCACTCCAGCTCAGTCCTGGGAGAAAACTCCGAGAAATCCGTGTATATGTGCTTGTGCAAGCACGCACACACGCACACACACACACGCACGCACACATCAGCACTGTCCCTCCCGAGGGCAGAGGGAGCCCAGGACCCGCACACCCACTCTCAGAGTGTCTGATTGAGAGCTGCCGCTGGGCAGCGTGGGCGCCCAGTACTTGCAGCCTGTGGCTTGTGCGCATGTGCGAGCACGGACCGCGGCACTGGAGGAAAGCTGCTGCGAGTGGGCAGGAGGAACTAGGTGGTACGGACAGTCTCTGCCTCATGGAGGCTGCACTCTGATGGGTGACAGGAAGCGGTGACAGCTGCAGCAGGGAAGTGGGGAGGCCATAAAGAGACTGATCATCAGAAGGGGGTCAAGGGAGTTTCCCGGAGGGAGGTGCCCGGGGGAACCCTGGGGGTGGGGAGCCGGCACAGGCAGGGAAGCGTGCTGGGTAGGGAGCAGCGTGCTGGGTAGGGGGGCAGCGTGCTGGGTAGGGGAGCAGCGTGCTGGGTAGGGGGGCAGCGTGCACGAATGCCTTGAGAAAGGAGGAGGACATTTTCATTTTCCCTGGGATCTTCAGGAGGGTGTCACTGTCCCATTCATGTTGTAAGATCCCTCTGGCCTCTGAGTGGGGCCTGAGGTGGGAGGGCACACGCAGGGTCCAGGCAGGACGCTCCTGCAGCAGTCTGGGCAGAATCGTGGTCTGGGCGGGGATGACGGCTGTGCAGGCGGGAAATGCATAGACTGGGGTCATAGTAAGGAGTGAGTTGGCAGGCCTGGGCAGCTGACCTGACGTGGGAGGGGACAGTGAGGAAGGTGGAGGGCGACTTCATGTCTGTCCTCAGCGGCTGGTGGAGTTGTGCAATGAGATAATGAGATGAGACACCCGTTAGCTCAGCGTCCTCCCT
>JAQIFY010006068.1:0-10584 GCA_028533085.1 Varecia variegata
ACTGTGCATTCTCTGTTATAACATGAAGGATTTTTTCTCTAGTATCTAAAGATATTTCTCTTTCTGTCAAATTCTGTTACTATAAAAGCCTATCATTTCCTACCTTAAAAGCAAACCTTTATATTTTCATAAAAGTCAACGTTTGTGAAACACATTTTAAATAGTTAAGGAATGCCATAGAACACAGCAAGTATAAGAAATAATAACAGTTCATAAATTCAATTTATTTTAAATCATTTCAGATATGATCAAACAAAATCAACTCACTAAGATTTTTTTATTGTTTTCCCACCGGATTCAATTAGAATTGTATTCAGTTTCACATTAAGCCATAGTTGTGGCTTAGTCAAGAAAGATATTCATTTATTTCATTCAATAAGAATTTCAGGTACAGGCATTTGGGAGCTAGTATGGTAACTCAATATTTTATAAAAGAACAAAGCTTATTCTGTCTTCCTATTTTAACATCTTCAGAAAAGGCTGTTCTGTATCCATGTTCCAAGGTAGTAAAAGGAGCAAATAGAAGAGACAGCAGCAGAAGACTACTGCTTATATCTCATTGGCAGAACTTTATCAAATGTCCATCTCTAGTTCAGGGAAGTTTGGGGAATTGTGTAAAAGTAGGAAAGGAAAGCGGGGAAGTGGCTTGAAAGATTGTCAATGAGCAAACTTACAGTATTTGCCACCATCCACCTCTTTGACTTCTCAACATTTGTATACAACTTTTCTAGCCCTATATTTACTTTAAATGAAATGAATTCATCCTCTCTATTTTGAGGTAGGTAATCTCAAAATTATGTCCAATTTCTGCCTTTAGCTTGAAATCCAGGATCCTTGGGTAATCTGTCCATCAGCTCTAGGTTTGGTTCTTTGTTGATCCTGGGACAGAAATTAAAGACACATCATCTTCCTCTAATATGCCCAAATGTATTGTTGTGGAGAAAGAAGATAGGATAATAGCAATTTTAAATTTCTTATTTAGTAAGAGAGAAAATGAGAAACATCTGTTATTGGTACATAGCAAATATAGAGTCCTGCTGGACAGGTATACTCAGGATTGCCTGATCCTGGCAGCAGCAATAGTTACAGGGTCAGCCAGTCTGGTGTGCCATGTCACTTCTTTCTGGATGAATTTCTTTTGTACAAGTTCTCCAATTCCTTAGATATACAGCTGGATAGACCTTCCTTGCCCATTTTGTCAGTGCCTACACTCAAAGTGGGTACTATGGAAAGTGAAAGTGAATTAAAAAGGCCTGTAAAAATAGTTTAAAAGGCATTCCATTATCTATAATACCCATAAATTGGGACCTGCCCAAGAAATCCAGGAAGGTGCTCTTCCTAAGTGGAGGGATACTGTACTTGGAGTCTACTTTCTATTGCTGTGAGTTCAGGGACCCGGGAATTACTTTAATAAGTACAGTTGTAGCCATTCAAACCTAAAGGCACATTGGCAATACGGTTTCCTGGGAAATTTACCAGGCTTCCAGGAGATGGACTTTATGACAATTTTATGAGCGAGAAACGGCATAAGCCTGGAAGTTTTAACTCCTTAGCTCTTGGCGCCTCTGTTCTGATCAATTCCTCTCTCTTAACCTAATGGTTGCAATCTCAGTCCCCACAAAATAATATGCCAGGGTGAGAATGAAACACCTTTAATCAGATTTTTGCCACTAAATTTCCCTTATTGTCACTCAGAGAAGTATTAAAAGATGGTGCTGGAAAAGCCCTGGGGCAATAATTTTAGCTCTTTTTTGGAGTTGTGCTTAGAAGCCTGTGATTGTGTGGGTACCGGCTTTTCTCTACCCTGCAGGGTTCCAAATTATGATTGTTTCAGTCAATTTATAGTGCAGGACCCCAACAAGTGAACCTCTTTTGGCACAGCTGTGCTTCATTGCATCTCTGCTTACAGACTGTTTAGATCTAGGATCTAGTTTAAGCATATTAAGCTTCAGCATATTTTTGAAAGTGATAAGATTTAATAAGCACACGCCAACATTCTGAATTTTATTCCTACCATTCCTACTAATAAACATGGCTCAGTTGGCACATGGTCAGGGTTTCTAAGCATAGTGGGTAACAGTTTGACCAGCTGTTTTGCTATGGCACATCAAAATGCATTGGCTTTCCAGCCTGGGGTGGTTGAATCTTCATTGTTTGTCTCACCATCTCCTTCATAGAGTCACTGCTACATATTTAGGTTATGTTACTTGCAGGTCTCTTCATGCTTTAAAAATTATTACATCAGTCAATATTCTTAATTGCAAACAACATAGTCCACTTTGGTTAGTTTATGCACAGAAAGATTATTGCATAGATCATTATGTTGCTCAAGAATTGTTGGAAAAGTCAAAAAAGGTCTGCAACAGAAGCCATGTGTGGGAACAATATCAAATGATAGGGTAGGATTTCCTTGCAGAAAACACCAATCAATACTTTTGTCCCCCACCCCCCAGACTAAATACTAGAAACCCTATATTAAAGTACTAAAGCATCCACTGCCACTGTTGCCAAAAGTGTAATTTCCCAGAATATGGTCATTGTATCATTTTGCTTAATTTTGTGTTCACACCTTGCCTGAATGCAGGGCAAATGGGCGGACCATAGCTGCAAAGGAATCTAGGAATGGGTGATATCTAGCTTCAGTATTGAGAAGATGAGGAGCATAAGGAGGACTGTAGCCAACATGGAAGCCGAATGCTCAGAGAGGCTGTGCATCCATATGTGATGGTTCTCCACTAGAGCGTCTTCAACTCAGTCTCTGGCTTTATGCCCATTCCAAATCCCTTGTGTAAATTCCTATATTTCAAACAGCAGCCCCATTGCTCTCTTTACTCTGCGGAGGTAAAAATGAAAGTTTCTGACAGTTTAAACCTGAAACATAATGGCAAACTTTGTTTTTAATATTCCTCAAAAATAGCTCTTGGGAATGAAGGAGCCAGCCATTCTTTATGTGCAAAAAAAAAAAAAAAAAAAAAAAGGTAGAATCAATGTTTGTTTTGACAAATATTGTAAATGTATTGTAAATACAAGATGCTAATAATAGGGAATTCTGGGTCAGGGCATACAGGTACTCTTTAAACTACTGATGTAACTTTTCTATAAATCTAAAATTCTAAAATGAAAAGTTCATTTAATTAAAAAATGAAAGAAATAGAATCAATGAGAAATGCAGAGAGACTCAAACTCTCTTAAGCAAAATCCCAAGTATATTTATAGGAAGCACATCATTATTTGTATCTGTCCTTCATCCATTAATATCATATTTTTGATATTAAATAGAAATTTTAAAAGATAGTATCATCTTTCCCTCCTCTTGCTATATGATATATATATGTAGATAGGTACATGTATGTATATATTTATGAATTCTGTAGAAAGACATTATCTGTATACGTGTGTGTGTATGTATGTATACCTATATGTTATTACTATTTTATATGCATTACTATTTGTGTATATATTTAACCAGTTAAAAAAAATCTTGTCTTTATAACAAAAACTAGAGCCTCAAAAATTCTTTTTCAAAATGATACAGGATATTTTATCTTGTTAAAGAATAGATTCTAAAAATGGGTACCAATCTTTATTATCTAGAGCTTGCTATTTACTTTACCTGCTAGTTCCAGGTAAAAAAATATATTAGATCTCTGTCTCCTAGAGCTTACATGAACTCTGGTGATTTATTTTTTCAAAAGGTGACAAGAAGGGGCATCCCTCTGCTTTTGTAATGTTTTGAATGTTTAAGACAATGATAGCTGTGTTTCTGCTACTTTAAAATTTCTTTTAATCTTTTTGTAATATAAAAATGAAGCAAATAAACTGATAGTTGGCTTTTTGTTTCTACCTAAACATTTTTCTTCTTCTTTTTGGTAGGAAAGAAATTAAAATCTGGGCCATTTTTAATATACATTTTGGGCAAATGCCAAATATTTTATCATTCAAATATCATTGCTACGGTCATTTCGGTGGATATTTGTATAGTAATCTTTGGAATTCTGAGAGGATGGGAAACAGCTGTGCTTTTCTCATTCTGACTGCTCTCCCTGGTTAATACTGGACTTTGTTAGCTGCTACAGACACAGTATCACGGATTAATTCTTCCCCCCTCCCCACCATTTCCACCACATTTTGCTAATAAACATCAGTGAAAATACCCCATGTAAGGATTTCTCACTCATGTTTGATTATATGTAGTTCTGTTAAAGGAAATAGGATGGGGAAATGGGGTTGGATTTTCTCTTATTAACATTACCTAACTAATCAAACTTTTCTTCAGTATATCTGCATTGTGTACCTGCAACATCCCATGGATGGAATGGGTCAGTGGGAAATCTCATTTATTATGTAACGTACTATGCCCTTCTGGATTAGATAGATTTAAAATAAGTTACAAACATCAGATGCCACTTAGAGCAGTTATCAATGGTTGTTAACTTATCCACATTTATTTTCAGTGAGTGTCATAACTCCACAGATCGAATCAAAGTCAGAGTGTGGGATGAAGATGACGACATTAAATCCAGAGTCAAGCAACATTTCAAAAAGGAGTCAGATGATTTTCTGGGACAAACAATTGTAGAAGTGAGGACTTTGAGTGGAGAAATGGATGTCTGGTACAATTTAGGTGATTATCTTTATATCTACTTGAAAACAAGTTAAATAAAATTCCAGATTACCTGTAGCATGTATTATATTCTCATATAAATAAAAATAACCGATGCCTTTCTAGAACATTCTGTTGGACTTCAGGTGATTAGTTTCATGGGCAAATAAAGACTATTATTAATTTAAATTCAGTATTATTGAAAGGCTTTGGTAAATGAAATGAGAAAACCCTTTCAAAGAATCAACTAAATATCTTTTTGGGGAAAAAATATTATTTCGTTCTTAATTTGTAATTCATAAAATATAGCTTCAAAAAGCTTTGTCAAATGTGTGGGAAACAAATAATCAACCTATGATTTAATGCTGTTTGACTTATTCAGGTCTTTTAATGAAATTTTGGCAATAAAGAAAAAATGTATTTAGGATTTCTTTCAAATAATGATATAAAAATAGGCTGTAGTTGGCAAAGCCAAGAAAGTGTGTGGACTTACGCTGATGCTAATGATGAAGACATTGAGAATATGTTTAATTGGCATGATTTTTTTAAATAAAATTTTATTATGGAACCAGAAATTAAATAGAGACAAGTTTTAATTTCACTTTTATTGGAATTACACAAAAACCTAACATCTTCAATGGTGATTTAATAATAGTAAAAATGTATGGGTCACCTCAGTTTCTCTAAAGGACATGATCTAAAGATTTCTTATTCATATCCTCTGAAATGTTCTAATTAAATTTTGAGGGGTAGCTAGTTATAAATCAGAGGAGTATTGACAGAGTCCCAGTATTACAAATAGGTACCATTTAGGATACTAATATATTTTAACAAATTAAAAAGTGCTTTTGACTTTTTAAAAACCTACATACCTCAAGTGATGTAATAGTTGACAAAGTAAAGGGGAGAATGTCATAAAATTAGTGAAATTCCATATAATAATTTAAAGAAAAATATATTTAATTTATCTTGACACAAATGATTCAAGCTAGACTAAGAACTCAAAAAATATTTTAAGAAATTTTCCTGAAAGAAAATTGGTGCTCCTACATTATTGGAGTAGAGTTTTTACCTCAGTTGTAATGAACACCCTCCCACATATTGTTTAACACATTGACAGCCACACTAGAAAAAAAAAGATTTCTCTGGGGCCACATGTTTTATTAAAACAAAGCAATCCTTTCTAATTTTTTTAAATTGTTTTCTGTGCCTGAGTTATATGCAATACAATCCACGTTTTTAGAATTAAATTTTCAATATTAATTGTAACAATAAGAACATCAACAAGTAAGATTTTCATGAACCAACTTCAGGGTTTTGCTTCATGAAACCCCGGGCTCAAAACTCGCCTGAGTTAAATACAACTCACATGGCAGTCAATGTGTTAAATTATTAAATAACCTTATATATGAAAACAGAGATGTTAACTGAGGATAAAGTACAGACCATTAACTCTGTGGAACATTCACAAATTATGTCTTACAATTATATTAAAGAGGTTTACCTATATGTGGACTCCTCCCCACACACTTCCCCTCTGGCTAAGTTAACACATCCTTGGGTTGCAGCAGGAAAGCTGTAATTCAGAAAAGAAATTCCACAGTTTTTTTGTTTTGACAAAACATATATGGGTATATTCAGTTCGCCATGGAACTTGAAAGTGCTGTTAGTAAAATCAGTAGTCCAGCTCTCAGGCTGTAACTCTCCTTCAGTTTATGAAATGAAAACATGGTGCAATACTGTAAGCCTTTGCCAGCTCACCTTCAGTTGGTTCTTTTGTGCCCTCATTGCTGATGTTTAACCTTTGAGAGAAAAAGAGAGAGAGAGAACAGGTTTTAGCTTTTTAGGCTTTGTGTAAAATCCTTAAATAGGTTCAATGCACAAATACCCTATTTTCAGTCTTTGTAGTACACTTTCCTCCCTCCTCATCACTTAGAATTCATTCCACCACACAAAGAAGACTTGGCCAAAAGCCCTGGGTGTCCAAGCAGAGGCTGCTTCCCAGAGAGCCTTTGGCATGATGATAGCTAACATCAAAGAACCAAGAAAGCTCCCCTGGAGCTCTGGAAAGAGGTGTGTGACAAAAAGATTCCAGGACTTGCATTTCCAATGGCCCCAGCAGAGAACTTTGATATTTGTTGAGAATTAACTATCTCTCAGCTGGTAAGAAAAACTCTCAGGATCCTAGCACTATTAACAATAGAAACTTTGCAACACAATGACTATTACATAGTAACAAGTAGAAGTCAACAGGCATTTCAAGAGAGGAAAGTAGCTTTCATCATTTAACTGTATCTTATATGGCTAAAAATACAGTTATGTTTAGAAAGAGGGCCAATTTGAAAAGTGCCCAGCACTGACTTTGTGCCACTTTCCCTAAATCCTATTTTTCATTTGTGAAATAGGTGTCAGGCCCCCCACTACAATCACATCCTGGGGATTCGGTGATTGTGCATTTATTTCTCTCAAAGCTACTGATCACTTTGAACATACACTCATGCATATTATTTGGCTAAATTGACTCTAAATTGATTTCATTCAAATAAATAGTTAATCCAACACTTATAAGTAAATGCAGGTTATAGACTGTGGGTCTTTATGAATCACTGATAATGAAAACTATTAAAATATTCATTTGCTAAGCAGAGCTTTGGCTCATCTTTTGAAGCACAGAAAGAAAGAGGAGAAACTGAGCAATGGTAGCTTTTAGACAAAACACTTTCCTGGTTAATTTTACATTTGCAGTTGTCTTGCTTTTAATTGCCAAAAACTTATTTAGCTTCATTGTATAAACTGATCAAGTACACAGAAATTTATATCAGAATAGCAGGGTCTTCTTATAAAGTTTTTCTATTTGAGGAATCTATAAGACAGTTTGACAATCACAAAGACACAATAGGCAAATATTTTAAATTATATTTAGGGAAATAATTGTGGTTACTTAATAATCAAATATGACCTAAAAAATGGCTTTTAGCCATTTAAGTCTTTTTTTAAGCTTTTGAGAATGTGTATGAGAAACATGGTATTGTCAAAGATGACTAAACAATTACTTTTTTGCTTTTTCAGAGAAACGGACAGATAAGTCAGCTGTATCTGGGGCCATTCGATTGAAAATCAATGTGGAAATAAAAGGAGAGGAGAAGGTTGCTCCATATCATATACAATACACATGTTTACATGAGGTAAATAAATTGCATTTTATTGATGATAAAACCTAGAAAAGAAAATGGTCTTGATTACGGGTTATAAAACTGAATAATTTGGTTTAAAAATAATTGAATTAAGTTTGTAGAGTTGTTCCTGGAGTTCTGACTCTCTCCTATGGCAGATGATGTGCTAGAGAATCATACATCCTGTGTGTTGCCCCCTGCAAGCTTGTCCTCTGATGAAAGTTTAGAACAAGCCCATGAGGCAGATATTCATAGAGAATAATGCATAAGTAGGAAAAGATTACCATTCTTCCAAAGAGTAAGAAAGAACGTTAAAAAGTATTCATTGAAGAAATGAGTAATGACAAGTATTTTGGAAGCATCAAAGAGAGAGTACTTCAGTAGCACAGGAGAGGATCCAAATCATAATTGTTTTTGAGAACTCTGAGTTAGGGTTCAGATTTTATTGAAGATTTAATTAGAGGTATTACTTATAACTAGAAACATACAAATGCTGATGTGGTTTCAGTGGCTTTTGGGAGCCAATGTAACAAGCAGTCATTTTTTCTTCCTTTTTCTGAGTACAAGAAAGGGCTTCATACATATTGAACCCTCCTCCATTCTAACTGTTCTTTCCACAAAGATATATGAGAGGATCAGAAGGTGGTTACCCACCAAAAAGGTAGGGCTCGATTGGCTTGGAGAGAGTGAGAGACCACTCCACATTAATCCAAAGGGTGACTTCACAAGTTCCCTTTTATGCCTCAGTATGGATACATAGACTCATAATCTTGGGCTTCTATTGGATGCTTTGCAGCTGAGAGGTTAGTTAGAGACATAACTGGAAACTTTCTCTGATGCAAATGATACTTGTCTCATATATCAAAAAGTATGAGATGAATCTAAGGAATGAATGTACCTTTCTCCATGTTCAAAGTGATAAAGAGAAAACACATTCCTAAGACAGAAAAAAACAGTTGAAAGACAGCTTTGCTCTTTTGCATGCTATTTTTCCTAAATATATTTATGAAAATTTGTACATGTAATATTTACACCTCATTTTACTGAGAAAGAAATGAGGAATGCTGTTTAAATACTTTTACATATTACAAAGTAATTAGATACAGGATTTAGGCTTAATTTTGTGACCACAATCTAGTAGTCGCTGATACTGTTCTTTGAAGAAAGGTGGTTCAGTTTTCAGACCAATAAAAAGGAATCCCTTGGACTGACATGATGGAGAACTCTGGCCTTAAAGTGTGGGCAGAGAATATCTGTGATCAGAGGAACAGCACTGTGCTTCACTTTTCGGAGTCTTTTCTGCTGGTCCAAGAACCAGGTATTATAAAACTGAAATCAAAGAAAAGGTCCTTCAATTTACCCAGGCTGCATCCATATGCAGTTCCTAAACTTGTTAGAAGCAAAAATGAATTGAGGGTAGTGATTTACTTTTTCACTGCAAAATTTTCAAACATTCATTTCAACCTCAATTCATTGACCTGACTCTTACAGTTTGCAGCTGAAGCCCTTTAGTATTATTTACATAACTAAAATCACATTATTCATCCAGGGCACTAAAATTTACTCAGAACCTACGAATGCAAAATATATTCTACTATGTAGAAATGTCTACATGCAAAAACTTTTACTTCCTTCTGAAAATGGTTTGGTATGTACAAAATATTTGAATCATTGATTCTGCATAGACCCAGGCAGAAGTAAAAGCAGATTTTTCATAGAAGATGAAGTGATTTTGAATAAAAATCCAAGATATTCCTATTGCTTGTAGATGCTTATAGATGCTTCAGTGCATTTTACTGAAACTTTTAGTTAAGTATTTCTGGGCTATTCTAAAGAATCACTGAACAACTGAAAACCACTTGCTTTTAGAATCTATTCCATTATTTAACTGAAGTGAAATCTAATGGTGGAGTGAAAATCCCAGATGTCAAAGGAGATGAAGCCTGGAAGGTTTTCTTTGATGATGCTTCCCAAGAAATAGTTGATGAATTTGCCATGCGTTATGGGATTGAATCCATTTATCAAGCCATGACGTAAGTATTATAGAACATTTACGTGATCAGAAATCTCTGTTGAAATCTAAAGAAAAATAAAGAACATTCATCTCACTTCTAATTCAAATGAAACTTTGATTAAAAAGATGATTACATTTCTTTGTGCATGTTTGATGCTGACTGCTGTTTCTCTGACAGCTGAAGTACTAACAATTTGGTGATTTGCTAACACCATCCTCCCAACCCCTGTCTTGTTCTCCAAGTGTCCCTTGACAAGCAGTGTGAGCAGCACCTGGTAACTTAGAAACACAAATTATTCAACCCACCCCAGACCTACTGAATAAAATATTCTAAGGGTGGAGCCCAGCAATTTGTGTTTTAACACACCTTCCAGATGCCTTATTTGATATCTTAGGAAACTAAAGCCCTGATGCCCTGATTTGTACAAGGTTACAAAGCCTTTTAGTCTCAGAGATACTTCTAGAGCCATAATTGTGTCTTGCCTCAAATATTAGACTATGTCCTTCCTTCTTATATTTATATCAGCACCACTGATTCACTAAAACAATGATTTATTTAGCATGCATAGAACCCAAACATTATAGCAAATGTGGTACCACAGGATTATTTTATACAGGCACCTAACCCTTATTGAGGAGTTTCAGTAAGGATTTAGAACTGGGTCATTACTTCTCTATAATTTGCTTTTTGGCACCTGGGCTAAGTTTGTAAGTGCATGTAGTTCAGCTGTATATCATGTATAACATGTAAAGTATTTATATGCATATATTAGAGGCCTTTTCTTTTTTAAGGT
>JAQIFY010006069.1:0-10584 GCA_028533085.1 Varecia variegata
GTTCCAGTTCGAAGTGAGAATACTTTCAGTTTTTCCCCATTCAATATGATGTTGGCTGATACCCTCTAGGGTTGTCACGTAGGCAAACTCCAAAAAAAAAAAAAAAAACACCCAACAAACAAAAAGCGTCTGAGAACAGAGAATTGCTTTACATGCTTGCTTGAAAGAGCTATGAGTTAATGTTCATGCTTGAAAAATTATACTAAGCACAGTTAAGTTATAGGGAAATTAGGAAAAATTCATTAAAAAAAAACAAAAATCCTTCATTTACACTTCTGTGGAGACCATAATGAGAAAGTACAAACTAAACAAAATAAGTAACTCACATTAGATCACCAGTTATCGTGTGTCTATAAAGGCCACGTGCTGGGCTGACAGAGCGTTAGCCTCTGAGTCGGGAGAGCAGCACTCTAAGTTCTGCCTCTAACAAGTCACCCAACCTCATGAATCCTCAGCAACCTCAGCTGTAAATGGAATAGATAGGTTTAGATTAATATTTTTCAAATCACAATGCCACCCCATTGGTAGATCATAAAATCAATGTCATGGGTCAAGACCAACTTTCTTTAAAATGAAATAGAACAAAAAACCTCAGAGTACAGTGCACATATTGAGAATCAACATTGTTTCATGAAACTCTTGTTATGTGTATATGCATGTGGAGATATATATACACACACATATACATCTATATTATAGAAATTTTTTTTGTAATTTCTGTTTGGTGTATGGGATTATGATATAAAATATTTCCTGGCATAGATTACCATAAAATTGTTCGAGAATCACTGTTTAAATAATGTCTAGAGTTCCTTGCATCTCTGAAATGTATGCTCAAAGCAAGAAATAAACCATTTACAAGCAATGACTCCAATGTCCAGTGCTCCTCAGTCCCTACCAGAGCAGTCCAGGAAGCAGCTATAAGGCCTCTAAAAATGGCCACCTTGATTCCTTCCTTCCCTGTACACACATGCTACTCCTTCATCTCCCTTAAATCTAGGCTGGCTCTATCACTTGCTTTAATCAGTACAATATGTCAGAAGTGATATGTTGAGACAAACCCTGGCCTTCAGAGGACTGAAAGCTTCTGCCTCCTCCTTCTTGGAAACCAGCCACCGTGTAAGAAGTCAGACTTCTCTGAGACCATGGTGTTGTTAAGAAGCCCACGCTTGCCACATATGGGGCTACATGGAGAGACGTGCCTGACTAGCCCTCCACTGTTCCAGACGCTGCAGCTGAAGCAGCACACATGTGAATAAACAAGCCATCTTATAGGATCCAGCCCCAACAGACACCACATGGCGCAGAAGAACCACATCACTAAGCCCAATCCAGATTGCAGAATGATGAGAAATAATAAATTGTTGTTTTAAGCCACTAAATTTTGAGGTAGTATGTTACATAGCAATAGATTACTGGAACAACATCCATGGAATTGTCGTAAAGTTGCTGTGGATCACAGGAGGCTAAAATTGCTTCTTCATTCTGTAACAGTTTATATGGAGGACTCATTTCACAGCACACAGCATCAATATTTACTGAGTATTTCTTGGGAACACTGGCAAATCATGGAAAATGCAGTGCAAATTGCAACACTGTGCTAGCAACATAGGCAATTTACCGGATGCAGAGTAAGGGTTGTAAAATCTGAGAAAGTATATTAGATTCATGTAAATAAAGGATTTCAAACATCTCGAGATTTGCCATGTTGTTAAATTTGCCAGAATGTGGATAGAGATGAATATTCTGGCAGGCAAATGGAGAAGGAAGATCCATGCTTTTAGACTTTTCTTCTGTCACACAACTCCGTGGACAAAACTGAAAACAGAAACATAGCAAATTTTTTGCGAGTGGCAGGCTTTTCATTTGTACCCACAGCTGCTGTTAAGGACCACCACGGCCTCAGCTTGAGCCAATTACTGCACTGTGTACCTTATCACACGGCTTCGTTTTGTTCCTCTCCTGTCCTAGGATCTGTAGCTCATTAAGATAACATCTGACAGGCTCGGTCAATGCTGAGTAAGAGCTGGTGGCTTCTCTTTATTTGGGCACAAGCACAAGTTCCATGGACTTATATTCAGTCACACAAAAGCGAGGGTGTCCTTTGCTGGTGAGATTTTCATTCACTATATGGTTATTTATCCCAACCTGGTTATTTAAACAAGTAAAATTTTCCAAGCTTTTCCATCAAAAACGTTTCATCCTCTCCCCTCCAACACACATCCTGTTTCATGAGGGTAAAGTGATTAGAAAAACATCTCTAATGAGCAGGCAATAAATTCTTATGGTGTTTTGTGACATGGGTGAAAATGTCCTCCTTTATTTTAGTATTCTTGCTATTCTCCCAAAGAGCCATAAATAACAATAAATGATAATACAGGCTATTGTTGAAAAAATTCAGCTCCATTACCTTTAGTGAGCTTGATTTCCTTTTCTACTGACAAGGACTCAGTTCCTGACTGTCTGGCTTCATTTATCCTTCACACTTTAGATCTGCCTTTTGCACTGGCTCACAGCGTAGTCCATATGGAAATTAAATACACCCACATTTGAAATGAGAGAGCCTTCCCTCGCTGGTATTGGTTTCAAAAATGATATTTTTATTTCGGTGACAAGGTCCAATGGTTAAAGACATAGTCAGACCAGGGTTACACGAGCAGAGAAAGGATTGAAGTGATTCCCTAGTTACTCAGGCAAAAGTAACAGAAGGAGAAAGGGGTCCCAAGGGCCTGGTAGGTTCTGCCTGAATTATCCAGATAATTGCTTCAACCCTTTACCCTGGCAATGGAGACCTGGACTAAAATGACATAAGCCTACAGAAGTTTATTTAACTTATTTTTCCACATTCCATGAATAATGACAGAAATGAAAGTGAGTGGAGATGCCTGTCAAGATTTAGGTAGAGGCCTCTAATTCCACGGCTGTGATGTTTGTGGGGAATTCACAGAGTGTTATAGAGGTAAATTCTGAAATGAATAAAAAGGAAAAAAAGAAAAAATTCTAATTGCGAAATGCTAACCTTTGGAGTGCTGGGGGACTCCAGACGAGGCCTTATCCTCCTTTTTATCTACATTCTCTCCCTAAATAATCTCACTCCACCCCATCATGTTAAGTACTATTTATACTCCCAAATTCATAGCTCCCGCTGGGCCCTCCCCCTGGGAGCACACGCAACATGCCACTGCAGAAATCATTGCTTATTTCCAGTCTGACTATTGCTTCTGCTGCTACCCACAGTTGATACTTATCAAATGTTTTCTACACCAGGCACTGGCCTTAAACATTGACAGGCATGATCTTCCTTAGGTCTTACAAATCTAAGGAGTAGAATTCATAATTGTCTCTTTTTCACAGATGAAGGAACCGAGGCTTACAGAGGTTATATGAGTTGTCCAGCATTTCGGTTACAAAGGAATGGAACCTGGACTCAAGGGCAAATGTGTTTGATTTCCAAACCTCTATTTACAATGTACTGCTTCTCTATTGTGTTTATTATTTCTTCCAAGTTTATAATTCAGCATATGCTATTGTAAATTACCATGATTATGATGATTATCATTTTGTTATTACGTCCTGCTTCTTCCCATCCTAATGCCAGCCCTTATGGCAGGGGCCTGTCAGGGGCCTGTCTTAGCTCTAGCAAAGCCTTGCATGTTCCATTATTATGTGTTGTGGCTGAGGTTTCACAGAAAGCCAGCATCGCAATTAATAGCCTGGCTAGGAGCCTAAGTCACGAGGTCTAAAAGAGCATCTTTAGTACTCGGGGTTCTAGCTGGTTACCCAGGTCTTTAAAAAGCCAGGAACATGCTGTCTGTGCTGTATCTGATTTATGAAGGGATAAGGAGATTCTCTGGCTTCCTCTCTGGAATACACTTTATGGAGATATATAGAAACTAAATATTGAATGCAGGTCAGATTCCTTTAACTCTACAAATTGTACTTTGGAGGTCATGGGGCCAAGATCTAGGAGACCAGCCTAGAAAGCCTTTTGAGGGTAGGGATTTATTATTCGTGGGACAAAAGATGTAATCAAAAGACTTGTCCCAACACTACTGGGGATCAGCCTCTTGTCTTAAGGACTGATTTTTTTCCCCTGTTTTTAGCTTTTGTCAAATCGTTCTGTCATTTAGTGTCAAGTCGGGCAAGTTCTCTTTCCCTTTGTAACTAATCATTGCTGACATGTAGTTAAAAATCTTTACTCCAGAGAATCTGCCTGTGGTGTTTTAGGTCAACCTCACCCCATGTGAAAATACCATACATGGAGTCTCTGAGTCTGGGATCTAAAAATACAACAAGCCTGTTGTATGCTGACACTTTATAGTACATCAGGCAGGGTCATCTTTCACTGAGGCGAGCGTGCTGTCCAACAGGTCCGCAGCGAGTGTGTCACTGGCTTTGTGCCGAGTGCTCCTGCTTGCAGCAAATGAAAGAGGGCCTCGGCGACTCTACCTGTTGCCGTGCTTTGGGGAAGACTTCAGTGTGGTAACTGGCTTCCTTTTGACTTTTTAAGATAGTTACCCAAAAGTTTAGCATGAAAAAGCCATGTGGTTTTTTGGTTTGTTTTGATTTTTTATTATAATTTTTTTTCTAGCTGTTTATTGTTAGTGTAAAGAAATGCTATTGATTTTTTTTTAAATCAGGCTTATTGAGATATAATTTACATACAGTGAAATTCACCCTTTTTGGTGTATCGTTCTATGAGTTTTGACAAAAGTGTATAGTAATGAAACCACCACCATCAAGATACAGAACAGTCCCCACCCCTGCAAATATGCACTTGTGCCCTTTGCAGTCGACTCCTCTCCACAACCCCAGTCCTTGGCAATGGCTGGTCTGTTCTTTGTCTTTATAGATTGCTCTTACAGAATCATACAGTATGCAGCCTTTTAAGCCTGGCTTTTTTCACTTATCGTAATGCACCTGAGATTCATCTATGCTGGCATCTGTATCAGTAGTTTGCTCCTTTTGTTGCTGAAACATCTTCCACTGTAAGGGTGTACCACAGTTTAACCATTCTCCAGTTGAAGGACATCTGAGTTGTTTTCAGTTTGGCGCAACTATGACTAAAGCCACAATAAATATGTGTGTGTAGGTTTTTGTATGACCATAAGTTCTTTTTCCCTCCTTTGAGTAAATACGAATTGCTGGGTATATGGTGAGTATGTGTTTAACTTTATAAAAAACTGCGTTTTCCAAAGTGGCTGTACAATTTCGCATTCTTAATCAGCAACGTGCCAGAGTCTTAGTTGCTCTTTATTCACCCTAGCGTTTGGTTCTATCCGTTTATTGTTTATGTGGTTTTGTTTATTAACCATTTTGGTTGGTGTGAAATGCTATTGTGATTTTAATTTGCATTTCCGTAAAGACCAATAATGTTGTGTATCTTTTTATGTGCTTATTTGCTGTCTTTATATCTTCTTTGGTAAAGTTTCAGTTCAAATATTTTTAACTGAGTGAAAAAGCATGACAAATTTGTTTAATAAAAGTTTTACATGACATGGGGGGCCTCCAGAAATGAAGACCCAAAGACCCAGGAAAAACTATCTAATTTTATGCATACAGTCAATGAAGAATGGACAGTGTGTAGAAATGTGATTGGATAAAGTGTATGATCTATTGATAATGGACAGAGGGGAATTCAGCAAGGCTTATCTGTTCAGTTTCTTCTTGTTCTCTCTATGTAGCATTTCTGCATACTCCTCATAGGGCAGGATCCCTCTGGAAAGAGGATTTTCAAGGGAGAAGGGAGAGAGTGACTTTTTTAGGTTTTATGGTTTGTTCTGGGGGAGAGGAGTTCTAGTTTCTATGACCCGCCTTACGGAAGAGGAATTCTGGTTTCTCTGACTCCCTAAAGGCAAGAAAGAGAGGCAAGAGCAGGGGGCAGTAAAAGGTCAGAGAGACCTTGTTTCTGAGACCCTCCTAATGTCCTTCAGTTTAAAGCACTCAGCAGGCCAAACTGCCATACTTTGGAGTATCACATTCTGACCTCCAGCAGTATATCCACTCTCTCAGCAGCAGCCTGGCAAAAGGAGGAGGACTTGTGCCTTCTGCAGTTACAAGGCACAAAAGTGATCAAATGTAGATTCGGCTTCTTTGGAATAATGCTGCTCTTCCTTTAATCCTTAGGAGACATCACGTAATGAAGGTAAACTCTGCTGGGGCTCAGCCCCCTGGTGCTCTCTTCTCTGTCACACTTATTTCCTGGTAGTCTCATCCAGTCTGTGGCTTTAAATATCTTCTCTGCACAATGTCCAAATTTGTATCTCCAGCCTGATCTTGCTTTCAAACTGCAGTTTCATATGTCTAACTGCCTACTCGACATCTCCATCTAGAATTAAAAACAGTTTTAAATTCAGCGTGTACCAAACTGAACTCCTGATCTTCCATTCCATGCTAGATCTGCTCCATTTCAGTTCTCCTCATCACAATTGAGGGCAATGTTATCTTTCTGGTTGCTCAGGACAAAAACTTGGAAGTGATGTTGAACTCCTCTCTTTCTCTTGCACCCTACAGGACATCCAACTTCGATGCTGCTGTCTCTACGTTGAATATATATCAAGAGCATGATCACTTCTCAGTAGCTCCACTGCCACTGTCGTGATCCAAGACACCATCTACCCTCACTTGGATTACTGCTCTACCTGCCAGAAAGGCCTTTCTCTTTTTCCCCTTACTTTTCCCTTCCCACCTCCAGCCCATAGGCTGCTACCAACACAGCAACCAGAACAGTCAATTAAACACATAATTCAGTTGTTTTACTCCTCTACTCAAAACCCAGAAGTGGTGAAAGTCCAAGCCAAAGTCCTCATGATGGTCAGCAATGCTCTGCATGGTCTGTTCCCTCCTCCATTATCTACAAATCCTTTCTAAAAACACTTTAGGACTGTTATTGTCACCAAATTTCAACGTCATATTTTCTACATAACTTAAAGTTCAATGGGTACATTATTAGTGCCAGGTATACAGTGAGTCAATAGTAAAGCTAAAAACAAAATTTAGCAACTTGCCCACTTCTAGTGCTATGTCCTAACGAGTAGATATTCTGTCTTCCCAGAGGCTATAATACCCTTGTTAAAAATTAATAATGCCCCCAAATTATTAATTACTTACTGTTTGCTGAGTACTTTGCATACATTTTCTTTAACAACAACTCTATGTGGTATTTATCAGGATATCCATTCTTGAAGTGGTGAGCCTGAGACTCGGCGCTTCCGGGGACTTCCTTCAGGCTACACCAATGACAAGTAAAGGGTGGAGGAGAGCTTAGGTGGGCCAGACTCCAAACCCACCTTATTGTTGTCTTACCCTCTTTCCCTTGCCAAAAGTAGGTCAAAAAATCAAAGAAAAAATATAGATTATTTTTCCTAGGTTTCTTATAAAAAAAGATATCAAAGGTAAACATTTTTTATGCTTTGTAATTTTATCTTTGAAGTATTCTATACATGGTTCTTTCTTTCTTAATTTTTTTTCCTTCTTCTTTGCCCAGGCCAAAGTGGGTGGCAAAGGCCTTACAGCCTTGGGAGAAATGCTGCCAGTGAAGATCCTGCAACTGTAAAGAGAATAGTGACTTTATAGGAGATGAATCAAGTTCTCCTTCCCTGGAAACCAGCCAGCCTGATCGATATATAGATCTACTTGGCTTCATGCACTAAATGTTCCTGAAAAGTTGTCTATAAGATAAATATTTGTATACAAAAATCACATATTCATACTGCTTTCTTTTGTGATTTTAGAAAAATGTCCCCACACACAATGAAAAATATTTACCCCAATTTTACAAAACGATGCTGGTGAAGCCAAACATGCACTTTAAGGAATATTCTGACTTTGTCAACACCACTCCTGCAAGAAGTTCATCAAACAGACAACCAATCCATATGGTCATTGATACTCCTGTAAAAGCACAACTATGTCAAAATACACAATCAATTCTCTCTCAAATATTTAAACAGCCTTCCTATGCCTTGATGCTGGATGTTTAATAAAACCCAGCAGGAATAAATAAAAATACTTTCAGATGAGTAGTTAGGCATCCCCTGCTTTGCAGTTAACAGTTAAGCAGCTACTGTCCCTTTAACTAGCCACACACTCCTTCACTAATCAATAAAAGTTTGCTAACCTTAATGAGTATCTAATTGATAAAAAAGAGATTCTATGTCTCTTACCTGATAAGAACAATTGTAGTGTCACCTGAGATAAGAAGAATCTTCTTGCTCCTTCTATATAACCCTGAAAACTCTAAAACAAGATGTCAGACGTATAAATCAGAATGTACCCTCAGTGTGTTGGCTGCATAGACACCATTCCGTGCAAACTGGGAGTCATATTCAGAAGAATCTTGATTGCCTCCTCTATAAAAATGTGCATAGGAATATCAAACTTATAGAACCTTTCATAGCATTAAATATTAATATTAATTTACTCATGTATTATCTATTTTAAACCGCATCAATGCTCAGGTAAGTATTATTTATCACAATCTGACAGATTTAGAATCTGAGACTTGGAGGGTTTAAGTCACCAATATTAAGCAGCTAATAGGATTGGAATTAAGGTCTTTGTTAAAACAAAGACTGTTTTCTCCTTTTTAACAGAACATTTAACTTATTGTGGGCACTCAAATAAGTTTACACATTTAATGACAAATGTCTTAATCAGTGAATAAGTATTTTTCAAATGAATAAATGAATGAATGAATATAGTAAGTGTGTAAATGTGCAGGCATGTGTACTACACAACGTGTATGCAGCTTCATACTGTAGAAACTCTGTTAACCATTGCAAAATGAACAGAAAGTTACCATCCATAACCAATTATCAAAGAATTAGAAGAATAAAATACTTAAATACCACTCACCTTATGCTAATGTAGCTTCCCTTTTCTTGGGATGAATTCAGAGGTTTCCTGGACAAATTTTATTTATCTAAATAAGAGCTAATGGCTTTGGAAAATTTTCGTCAAGCCAGGCTATTCAGTGCAGAAACAAATGCATTAGTGCTTAATAATCATACTATTTCCAAAAAATAAAGCCATCACAATTATAAATATGGGCAAACATTGTCAAATTTTCTGATATAATGTGAGAAAATGCTTATATTGCTACTAAAATATTTGAATTATTAATAGATTCATTTTTAAGAGTGTTCATATTTTGGTCGATTTTGAACAGTCCTTAATGGAGTGGGGTTTTTTGCATTCTGGCTAAGTTAGCAGGCCAATTTACAGGTCGCAGTCTTAGACACACAAAAGCCATTGCCAGCCAAGGCTGAGAATTCCCAGGGAGGGACTCCTGTTGCCACCATCGGTGGCAGCTACTATTTCCAGCCTCCTCAGTTCTGGGACTCCCTAACGAGGTAAAGACTGAATTAAATGAAAACAACACAGCTCTTGAGACCAGGTGTCCTTGGTTCCAATCCCAATTTCTCTATTTACCCTTCCATTTAATAAGTACTTTCATTAAACAGATACTGGGCACTTTCTCAGGCACTATCAAAACAAAGACCAGTGATTGTCTGTAGATGACCCGATATCCCAGCCACCTTCCGTCCTCCTCACCAACCCTTCTCTGTGCAGTGGGGATGAGAAGGACTTTCATTTCGAAAGTCACACCAGCAAACTGCATGAAGTATTTTCTACCCAAGGGGAAGGAAGTTTCTTTGCCTTTCTGGGTCACTAACCAGTAAAGCATAAAAGTGTGTTCTACTGGTGGCTTTGAATAGGGCATAACAGAAGAGTACAGAAGTGCCCTGCCCATTCCCTTGCCTCTGGCTGTCCCAGTACAAGCTATGGGCTTCTAACCTCAAGCACTTAGGACTCTGCCCCAAGGGCTTTCTCTGGTTTCTAACAGAAGGCCGGGCCTGCCAGAAATGCTGGAGGACTTAATCCCTCCTGGAGCGCTAAGTACCCACCTTTCCCAACCCTTGGGTGGGGTGCACTTGTGGCAAGTTCCCCAGAGTCTCCCAGAGGCTGGAAGGAGAGTGAGCCCTGTAGCCCCCTGCACACTTACTGCTTCCTTCCTTCCTTCCCTTTCTGAATGGCTTCCTCACTTCCTTGTTGGTGTTTCCTGAGATCACCTCCCAAATAAACCAACTGTACTCAAAGCTTTGTCTCAGAATCTGTTTCTGTGGGACCCAACCTAAGACAAAGGCTCAGCGCCTTCTTCAGTAAGTTCTTTCAAAAGACAAAAGAACACGTGTAAAACTTATTTGCATGCCCCAGGTACAGGTCCTCCCCCAGACCCACAGTAGCACAGCCTCTGCTGGTATTCTGTGAAAACTGACCGGTGAGTCCTTCCCACTCCTACACCCAAAGGCCTGTGGTAGCAAAGAAACGTGGGGATTGGAAAGAAGAGATTTAGATTTGGTGCTATTCACGTCAATTAATCTAAGGAAACTTAGAACTTTAGAATATAATCTAGACGGGAAGGATCCAGTGTTTCTTCAACATATAAGGCCCGGATTATTCTCAACAAATGAAAAAGGTCAAAGGTATGTTAATAAGGAAAAATGGAAACCTGTCCCAAAGATTGGCACAGTATCTTCCAAAGGAAAGCATCCTGGGAGGGGAGGGATGGCTCCAGCAAGG
>JAQIFY010000607.1:0-14928 GCA_028533085.1 Varecia variegata
TCTGGGGAATGGGCACGCTTGAAGTTCTGACTCGGGGGGGATGGGAGGGGCATGGGCAATATATTTAACCAGAACTTTTATACCCCCATAATAAGCTGAAATAAAAAAGAAAGAAAGAAAGAAATGGGAAATGATGTATTTATAGCAGCGAGAAACATGAACAGTCCATTTTACATGTTTTTAATGCACCTTTTTAAAAGCACACAGGACGTTGGGAGCGGGGACCGGGGCTATGATTTCCAGATTCAAAGGGCAGGGAAGGCTTTGGGGGCACTAGAATGGTTGGGCCTGCGTCTCACACCACCAGGGAGCTGAGTCTTCCCAGCGCAGGTCACCTTCGTCCAGGACTGTGCGCTCGCTGACCAGGGCAACGCCACCGAGGCCACAACCTGCAGCCGGCAGCCCCAGGATCGCTGCGTCCACCACCTCGAGCCCCACGACCTCCTGGGCAAGGACATCTGACTCCCCCGGGTTGGGCTCCGAGGGTGGGTGAGTGGCGAGCGACTTAGCTTGGAGTGGAGAGGACCGGAGTTGGTGGTGAGAAGTCATTGTCATATCCCCCTCCTGGGCGCTTTCATCAGCATCACAAAGGGACCCAGCTCACCTGGGGAGGCGCAGCACCCTGCTAGCTGGTCACCTGGGCCGGAAAGGCAGGGCCCGCAGCTGCCGCCCTCAATTCTTAAACAGGCAAACAAAACCTCTTTTCTGTAAGCACATCAGTACCAATATTTCCTCTGATAAGCCTCACTGCTGCCCCTCCGGTCTATTAATAATAAAGATAAACCATTGTTTTTGACTTGCTATGTTTTCCCTCACACTCTCTTGTGTTTCCCCGCTGGTGTCCCAGGGCTGTGCAGGGCACCCTCAGGTCGAGGCGTATTAGTGAAAGCCTCCCTCCTCTTCATCGCTCCCGCCCCGTCTCTTCCGGATCCCTCCATCGCCACGTCGCCCCACTCACACCTTGTGAGCCTTCTCCAAAGTCTCATCAGTTTCCAGCCAGAATCCTGACTGATCCGCCCATATTTAGTCTCAACTTCACCTACAGGTAATAAGCCTCCTAGTTAAAGTGCAGATACTACTCCACGGATAGGCAGTCTTTTCTACCCAAAGAAGAATTGTTCAATCATGCTGTGTTTTCTTAAAAACCTAGAACGGCGGTTTCAGAGGGAAGCTGGCATAGTGAATCCAGGAACCGTGGAGGACAAGGTACTCGGTGCAGACAGCACGGGCATCACAGGCACCAGCACAACGGGAAGGAGTCCCAGGCTCCGAGGATCCCTCTCCTACCTTACCAGGTCTGCTTTGGGCAGAGTGCGAGTACTTGGCTTGTAAAGTCGGGAATGGAATTAGCAATGCAAACACGAAAATATTACAATCAAAGATTTTGACCAAAAATACGAATTAGAAAGCTAATTAAGTCTTTACCAACATCTCCTGCAAAACACTGAGGGAAGAATGCCTTCATAATGTACAGGAAAATTTAATCTCTACTCCCGTCGGCCCCTGTCTCTATCTCACACCCACGCTCCCATGGTACAGTTGCCCCCCAGATCCTTCTTTCACCCACTTCACACTCCCCAAAACTTTCCCCTACAATCCAAACGGGACAGGTCTTCTTTTGGTTTCTCAAATCTGTATTCTCTGGCCTGTTGGAACTAAAGAAAAAATACTGGTTCTCATTGTAATTTATCCTAGATGTCTAAAGTTCCTTGATAAACTGTTGTCTAAACTGTCAATAAATAAATGTGTCACTAGAGAAAACAGGGGAAAAAGAAAGCAGACTTTATTTTTTAGTAAGACAAGGGAGTTGATCATTTTGTCTTCCTAATTGGTTATTTCTTTATGGTTAGCTGCTTTGCACTTTTTGTTAGACGCAAGACACATAATCCAACCTCCTTCGTATGAGAGCAGTGTCCACTAGTATTTTGAGAATTACACAGTGTTTGATTTTTACATTCCATGACACTAGTGATTTCATAAGCATCTTCAGTTCCTAAAAACAAACAGGTAAACAAACAAAAACTGAATGTATTTATTTGTGAATATATTTACAAAGTTCTACTAGAAACTTTGAATATAAAGCTTTATGGGAAAATATTGATGAGAATGGCCCAACCAGAATAGTTTTTAATCAGATTTTAAAACATATTTTAGAAGGGACCAACAGAACCTGCAGGTGCACCTGACTTAGCATAGAAGACTACATGACCTCCCTGTGTACTGCATAAAGCATTATTGGACAACCCTTGGAGAAAAGCCAATGCTGAACATCATGCCATGGTGGATGTCCTGCCAGCACAGCTTCTCAGGAGGTAACCAATAGGCACTCCATTCCTAATTGAACCCACATCAAGGACTTCCTCTACCCTCCATTCTCAGGTACCTTGCCTGAGGCCATTTTGGAATATAACATCATCACTCTTCCAAAGTTTCTCTAAGCTGATTTGTCTCTGCCTGAATCTTCTTACTAATTATTTAGCTTTTTAAAAAATCCCTCATTGTATGCAATTTGTAAGTGCCCTTATATGTTCTGGAACAAGAGGAAAAAAAGAAAGGTAGAGGGAAAAAGAGGAGGGAAGAAGAGGAGGTAAAATGAAGAAAAGAGAATGGTGGTGTTCCATGTTGCCCTTGTCCTCCTCTAATACAAGCACTTATCACCACCGTGTGCAGAACATGCTCAAGAGAAAGAGGAAGGACAGAGGGAGAATTATCCTTGAGGTGGTAATCTAGCCAAGAACTTCATTACTATGCTTCTTTGGAAGTTCCCACAATGTTTATCTTCAGCCACAAGCTTTCTCCTAGTCTCGTATCTCCACTAGATTATTTCCACTTGGATTTCTCACTGTCACTTCAAAGTAACCATTTCTAAAATCATTTTCCCTGGCTTCATCCCCAAATCAGCTCTCTTGCCCTGCATTCGCATTTCTATTAATGGCACCGCAACATTCTAAATCATTTACAAACCCCTCTGTGCCGTCATTGACGACTCCTCCCTCTTCTCTCCTTCATACCATCCGTGTTTTCATCTTCCTGACACTGTCCCTCCTCCATCCCTTCCCTTCCATTCTCCACCCTATCAGGCCTTGAATTATGAGCACCTGCAGTATTAAAGATAAACTTCAATAACTTTACAATTTTTTCTGGACCCATCCTGCTTGAGGATATTCGGAACTGAGAAAAGAAGTTACAGAAGGGGATAAACTAAAAAAGAAGTGTAAATAGTAATAATGCTAATAACAATAGTTAACATTTCTTGAGCACTTACTATTTGTCAGGTACTTCTTAAAAGCCCTTAACATGAATTAACACATTTAAGGTTTACAACAAAACTCTACCCCAAATGGACAATATCTGCACCTTACTTAGATTTGGCAGAGAAACATGTGAGTGGAAATAAAATTTACATGGTGTACTGGGAGTTAGAGGACTTGGACTTAAGGTCTCAAAATCATTATTTGTAAAATGAGGGGGCCGAGGATATAATCTCTAAATTCTCTTTCTTGGAAATAATCTAGGATTCTACCCTATAGCTGAGAGGAGAAATTAAGTATGAAATAGAAAGAGAATTCTGGAATTCTCCAAATTCTATTCTCATTCTCAAGGCATCACTTCTAAAGAAACAAATTCATCCAACAAGTGTTCACTGAGCACCTACTAAGTGACACTGTTGATAGATGGCTGTTTGTATCATTTCATACAGGCTTCTCATTTGCTTCAACTCTTCCCTTACTCTGAGTGAAGTCTTACCTGAGGTGGACAGCAGGCCCAGGAAAAGAATTAAGAAAAAGTAATGAATCTTCATGGTGAGATAGCTCTGCAACAATAAAGTGTCTCAAAAGGATAAAACAATATAAACAGAGATGATGTTAGAATCCAAACTCCTGTATTTAGAGACTTCTGTGGGTGAGCAGGACCTTACATGCCTTAGTGTCTCACAGATTTGTGGGGAGCCAGCTCCCCACAACCCTAGTATATTTCCTATTTGTTTAGATCCCATTATGACATGTGCAAGCTCTTATTACATCTTCACAACACTTCTTGCTCATCCATTTCCCTCCACACTGTCTCAGTGACCCACCAACAGGGCTGACCCCTGGGGCCTCTTATCACTTAAAAGATGTCTCACTCAATGGGCCCATGAAGATGGCACTTCTTTACTTGACACCGTTTCCTCTCCCTCCACATAGGAGCAACACCTGTCCTTACTCGACACACCTCCTTTGTCTGACTGGTCGTGCTGTTCACTGAGATCAATGCTTCCCTGAATATTTCCATGAGCTTATTAGCAAACCTGAATCTTCACAGTCCCCCAAACCGACTTCGTGTGCTATTCTAAGTCCAACAAGCATCGTTGAAGATCCACATGTGACTGTGCTAATGTTTTGTTTTTATCTGCTTTCCACCTGCCCTGTGCTGTGCAGCTGCTCCGCCACTAAGTGTGATTTCCACGAGGAAAGGGACTGTATCTTCTCTGATCCTGGACCTTCACTGGTCCAGTGTCTTAACATGGTAAATTTTCAACAAAGTTTCTGGAGCTGTTGAAGGACCTTCTCCACTTCTCACCACTTTGTTACTTTGTTGCTATTGTTACACTTTTATTAACACCTGTCTCTCCAAGGTGGCTGTCTATATCAGAACTAACCTGTCCCTTTTTCACCTGGTTTACTTAAAATCTTCTCCTTAACTTTTTTCTTTCTTGAGACTATTGGGCCATCCCTTGTATATTCCTTCACCTCACCTTCTATTCCCGTTAAAATGCCTCTGTCTTTACCTCCATCCTTTCTTATCTTTTGTTTCATGACAGATATCCCTTCCTCCTTCAAAAACTGTCACCTTTCCTGGGCACACTCTCTGATTTTTTCCTACCGTTTCCCTGCATCTCAGACTTCACAATCTCATTTCTCTTTCCAAGATAATATGTTTCATCATTAGTTCTCACTGTTTTTGGGCAAAGAAAAACAAAAACAAATGAAACGGAAAACTTCCCTTGACCCTGCTCCCCCTCTAGTTTCAGTCCGATTTCATTCCCGTCTTTTACTGACAAGCGATGAGCATCAATGGTCTCTATTGCATTGCATTGCCCACTACCTATTGTCTCCTAACCCCTGCTGTCTGGGATCCTGTTCTCTCATTCTATCAAATTACTCTCAGCATTCACCAGTGAGTAAACAAAACTGAGCAGTTCACAGTTTTCATGCCCATTGATCAAGAAGTCTGTTGTTACTTTTCACACTAGTGAGCATGCATCTTTAGAACTCCCGCTCTGCCCTAGTTTCCTCCTACCCTTTATCTCAAGCTCCTTTTCCACCTCTTTCTCTTCCCAGGGAGGATTAAATTCACACTCAGTGGACACCCAACAGGCAGACCCCACTGCTTGCAGATTGATATCACTTTGGAGCACAATTTCTGCAGATGATAAAGAAGTTATGTTTCATGTTGGACATAGATGGTTAAGGCAACACCTAACACAACATGAGAGTCCATCTTACACAGGAAATTAATGATGCATGCTTCAAATTATGATAATATATTTTATCATAAATCCTTCTTTAAAAAAGGCAGCTTGTTTCATAGACACACAAGAGGTTAAAAATAAACAGCTTATAAAATCAGGGTGGGAAAAATAAGATAAAATCACAGGTAAGCTAGGAATAGGCCACAAATTTTGGTTGAGTTTCTTACAGTAAAAACAGGAAAGGAGAATTAATAGTTAACAGAAGTCACAGGGACATAGTATAAAAATATATCCATTACCAAGGACAAATATAGCATTTTATTTTCCTGGCACACAGATCTAAGGGAAATTTCTCTCATGGGTACTCCTAAAAAGGTCAATGAGTGATGTGGGGACAATGTATTTGCTTATAACAAATATGATAGCATGTTTTATGCAGCTATTTATTATAATGTTCCTCAATGTAAACAGATGGTATAATGTCAAAAAGCAATTTGATAAAAGCAGGCTGTATGATGTCAAATAATATGGTCCATGTTTGCAGCTCACTGAGTATTTGGCCTAATCAAGATCCAAAACATGGAAAACATTTGGCCTTTCATAGTTATAAAATCTCCTGGAAAATTAAATGAAATTGTAGGCTTTCCACCCCGAAAAAAAGAAATGCACCCATGCATATAGCCACAAAAGTTCATGTACGACGTAACAAAGTTTTACAGACTTCCTCCATCTGACACAAATGCCTTAAGGATACATGGATCCCAGGTTGCGGATCTCTGCTGTAGCGGGAACCAGATACAGGAGCAAGTAAAATATCTAAGGGATGAAAGGCCCAAGCTGGGGAGTCAGAGCCCAGGGTAGCAAGCTGGAGACTGAGGAATCAGGATCCAGGAGATGAGGTAAAACTGAAGGATAAGGCATGGCCATCAGTTTTTCTTCAGGATATCAGTTCAGACATGCTATTGTCACAACAGAAATAAAACTCTAAAGGCAAAGGAGTCACAAAGTCCCCCTACCTCCCGACCACCACTTTCTCCAAATAGACTATACAACAGTCACAAGACACCAATAACTAATCTCCCTTAATAATTCAAGAACCTTCCTATCCTATTCAAAATGCTCTTATACTTCCGGCTCAGGCATGAGCCAATTCCATAGCATGAGCACTGAGGCCCTGGACGCCGGTTGGTGGACTGTGCTGAGAGTCTATGGAAGTTCAGCCAGAAGGACCAATGGTGGGGGGCGGGGCGGGGAAATGAGGGCAGATACATGGGTAAGTACAGCCGTCAGGATAGGGCTGGCGAGTAGATTGTGTCTGTGTTGTTAGGATTAGGTTTAGCTACGAGAAATAAAAATTTAAAATAACAGTGACTTAAACATGTTGGAATTTTATTTTCTCTCAGAAAGCCTGGAGGTACACGCTCTGGGGCTGCATGGTAGCTCCAAGACACCAGTCTCCTTCTGTCCTGTTGCTTCATCGCGCGCAACACGTCAGTACCACCCTAGGGGTCAAGGTGGCTGCTCAAGCTCCAGCTACCTGTTTGCGTTCCAGCCAACAGGAAGGAAGAAGTGTGAGGAAAGACATGTTCCTTCTTTTCAAGGAAGCTTCCTGAGGTTGCACATAATACTTCCACTTATGGTATATAATTTTGACTTGGAAACATTGCAGAATGCTTTTGATGAAAGATTCCGTGCCACAATGCAGGCAAACCATCTAGCTTAGGTCAACCCTGTCGAATGGGGCTTCTGTGAAACAATATGCAAAAGTGCCAATTTCAAGGGCTTTATCATGGTTTCAAATGCCTTAAATCAGATGAGGAGACACCCCCATTTTTAAATTGATGTTTCTGACCTAAGTAAAAATTCATCAAAAAGCAATTTTAATACTAAAGAGGAAATAAAAGTATTCTACATTAAAATTTAGAACAGGGAACACCAAACTATTCAAAATTTTAGTTCTTTACTGTGTTTACATAGAGTATAACAGATGAGAGAGAGAGAAAAAGGAAATCTAAGAAAAAAGGTAGATGAAAATTCAGTATTCGTCGTATTTTGAAAGGACAAGAGTTAAGCAGATTTACCAGTACGACTTTAAGTCATTCCTAAATTCAGAAAATCCAACGGTTTTTGAAATGATTTTTAGCATCCTAATTTTAAACTAGAAAAAGAAATAGGCTTTACAAAATTTATGGCTGTTGAATGAAAAGCAAAGGTTAATAATATTAATCACATTATCTAAGTGGTTTCCACTTGGGTGCCATAAGAAAATTCTGAATAAACTTAGCAAAGAACTTTGACAAAGAAATTGCAAAGATAACAGTCAATTTCCAAACCGGCTGGCAATTGCAGTCCTGCCTGCACTCTGTGGCAGTGTCTGAACCCTCGTTATTACCTTCCTACAGTTGCCCTTCTGCTCCTTTTAAGTATTATCCCAGGTAAAGCTTTTTTTTCTCAGACTCATCAACATGATATTGTTTAAATACATTGTGACTCATTCAACAAAGGAAGCTATAAAGTAGCTAAAATTTACAAACTAGAACTTCATGTATTTTCACCGGGAGATCTTAAACACATAATGTGTTAAGCAAACAACAAAAGCAATTTGCAAAAGGATATGAAGAGTATGATCTAACTATATAAAGTTTTAAAACCTCATATAAACTCTATATTGCCTGTGGGCACATATAAATGTACTAAATATAAAAACATGATGAATACCTAACTTAGACTAGTAGTTATCTCTAGTGAAAGATACTTCAGGGACTTAATATCTGAAATATTTTATTTCTTAAACAAATGAAGCAAATTTGGCAACTAGGACTTGTCCAAGTTATATGGAGAATATAGATATATCCTTTTCTTTACTTCTCTGCTTGATATAATTTATAATTTTAAGTAAGAAAATGAATAAATAAATTGTTCTGATCAAGTAGCTAAAAAATCTAATAAAATAACTTCAGAGAAAGGAGAAAAAGGGATTTATAAAGATTAAAAATAATGAAATAGAAAATATAAAGGAGTAAAACTGGTTGATAAGATCAAAAGATGGCCCTTCGAAAAATCACATAAAATAGATAATGATTTTTAACCTTTTATCTAGAATAAAAGAAAAAAACAACACCGGTAATGGGAAAAAAGATATGTCTACAGATACAGAGGGGACTGTTTAAACTAAAGAGACTGATAAGCTTTCTAACACCAATTAATTTAAAAATATAGGTGAAATAATTTTTTTGCAATATAGATTATCAAATTGAACCAGGTAAAGGAAAAAAGCAAGAATAGAGCAAGAATTGTAAAAGTAATTGTAAGAGTTGTCAAAGCTCTATCCTAAAAATAGGCTCCAGTCACAGATGGTTTTATAAGTAAGTTGCACTAAACCTACAAAGGACAGGTAAATACAATATTAGGTAAGCTCTTTCAGAGCATAGAAAGCATGCAAATCTTCCCATGTCATTCTGTAAGAATAGCATAAGTTTATATCAAAAGTAAATAAAGATAGCTTAAAAACAAAACACTAGGCACCAGGGACTGGTTTCATGGAAGACAATTTTCCGTGGATTTGGGGCGGGGGTGGAGGGGGGAAAGCGGAGCTCAGGCAGTGATGCTAACTGAACAATGGTGGGGGGTGACTGTAAATACAGATGAAGCTTCCCCCCCCAATCGCTTCTCACCTCCTGCTGTGCGCCCCCCTCTTCCTAAGTTTCATGGAAGACAATTTTTCTACCAAAGGAGAGGGAAGGCTGGAGCTCTGCAGCTGGTTCCCAACAGGCTGAGGACTGGTACTATAATGTAAAAAATGATGTAAAAAATCCTGAATAAAATATTATGAAACTGAAGCCAGCAGTTTATTTTTAAAATAACATCAGAATTATCAGGGACATTAGTCATTCGTCTGGGCTATTTAGTATCTGACAATATTTCCTTTGTTTAGGGAATTCCCAAATTCCCATCAAAGAAGCTACCCATGCCCCATATTTTCTTTCTCCACTCTCCTTGGAGCTAAAACAGGAGATACATGACCCAGGCTTTGCCCATGAGATACCACCATGCCAGACTTCGAATTAGAAGCAACTGACATGAAGAAGCTGGGAGTGCTCAGCACCTACTTTATTGGGTGGTGGAGGCTACACCCAAGTACAAAGGTGGTCGGGCGAAGAGAAGTATCCACTATCCAGCTTAGGGGACAGAAGTTGTGGTGTCCATGCTGGGCAGTTTCTGCAGGGAGTCTGCACCGTGCCAATTCTAGAAAATGATGCCAGGCTTTGTTCTGGACTGCATAGCCTACAAGCCCGATTTTTGTGACCTCCCCTGGATTCCGAGAGTTCTCTGACCGTTTTTTATAATGCTTTTCTGCTTACTTTAGCATGAGTTGGTTTGTTGTTTGCAACTACAAACATGGACTAATATGCTGCCACATAAAGTTTATCCCAGTAATCAGGGATAATTTAACATTCATATATCAATTTATGTGATTCACCACATGAACAGATTTAAAAAGAAGACCCATAGCTTATGCAGCCCAAGGCCATTTGATGAAATTCAATACATCTTATTGACTTAAAACAGTACAACACAAAATCTTCTCAAGCTCAGAACAGTAGGAAGTTTTCTTAATTCATATAGGATAGCTACCAGAGAGTAAAATCATACTCAATATGAAAACATTGACACTGACGCCATGAACAGGACAAAGATGTCCACTCCTGCCAGGACCATTCAGTTCATGGACCTGACATCCTGCCCAAAGCAATTAGGTAGTTGAATAAATGAGATAAATTATGAAAAAGTGATAAAGTTGCCATTATTTGCAAAGAAATATGATAATTGTCTATATAGAAAACCAAAAAACCAACTGAAAAACTCCAAATATTTATGGGGTTTAGTATCATAAACAGATATAATGTCAGTGTATAAAAATATCTACAGCATTGTGATATACTAGTAATAATACTAGTAATAATAAATTTTTTAGCATAGTAAAAAAAACTACCATTTATAACAGCAAAAGAAACATAAAATATATAGGAATATACCTATCAAAAATGTTCAAAATGTATTTGAAGAAGATAACAAAACTTAACTGAAAGGACATAAAATTAGATTTGAATAAATAGAGACCCACCCTGTTCTTTGATGGTTTTCTCCAAATTAATATAGTTATGTAATATAATCTCATTGGAAATCCCAATAAGATTTTTATTGCATATGTAATTTAACAAACTGATTCTAAACTTCATCTGAAAGAAAAAAAATACTCAACAATATCCAAAAATGTTTGAAAAAGAAAAAAAGAGAGGACTTATTCTAACATTTATTCAAAAATATTATAGACCTCAATAATAAAAACAAAGTTGAATTGGAACAGAGATAAATAAAAGCAGATCAATGAAATAGACTAGAGAGCCTAGAAATTGTTCTGCATTATATGCAAATGTAATACTTGAAGTTGATGATTAATATCTGTGTGAAAATGATGAACTTCTCTAAAAATGATGTAACAACTGGGTATATCTTAGAGTGGGGAAGAATTAAACTTTGTCTTCCCACAAAACATAAAATTAAATATCTATATATAAAATAATCTGAAAAAAATGAAAAAAGTTTTTAAATTTTGGGAATGGTTAAGCAAGGCACAAAACCCAGAAACTAAAGAAAAAGGTTGAGAAATTAGACTACACCAAAACTTAAAGCTTCTATATGGTAAAAGAATACCACAAAGAAAGAAGAAAGGGAGGACAGTCTAGCAGAAAAAATTTAATAATATGTAACAGACAAGGTCTGTAACCATGATACATAACTAGCATGTGCTCATAAAAAGAAACTTTCACTCTTTTACTTATTACTCCATATACTTCTTTATTATTTGAATATTTAACAGGAATTTCCTCATACACAGACATACCTTGGAGATATTGTGGGCTTGGTTCCCTATCACTGCAATAAAATGAATATCATAATAAGGCTAGTCACACAAATTTTTTTGGTTTCCCAGTGCATATAAAAGTTACGCTATCACTATACTGTAGCATTAAGTGTGCAATAGCATTATGTTTTTTTAAAAAAAGCTCATACCTTAATTCAAAAATACTTCATTGCTAAAAAATGCTAACAATTATCTGAGTCTTCAGCAAGTTATAATCTTTTTGCTGGTGGAGGATCTTGCCTTCATCTTCATGGCTGCTGACTGATTAGGGTGGTGGTTCCCGAACACTGGGGTGGCTGTGGCAATTTCTTAAACTAAGACAACAATGAAATTTGCCATATCAATTGACTCTTCCTTTCAGGAAAGATTTCTCTGTAGCATGTAGTGCTGTTCGATAGTATTTTACTCACAGTACAACTTCTATCAACATTGGATGCAATCCTCTCAAACCCTGCCACTGCTTTATCAACTAAGTTTGTGTAATATTCTAAATTCTTTGTTGTTATTTCAATAATATTTGCAGGGAGTTAGCTACTCTCCCAGCAAAGAATCGGGTCCCTCAGGCAGGGGTCATGGCAAAGGATGAAAAAATAATAGAAAAGAGAAATAAAATAATACACAGAGGCAAAAATATAGTTTATAAAGAATAGATTTATGAATATAGAAAAAGTGAGGTGCTTGGGGGACCCCAAAATATTCCCATGAATTTTGAGGCCAAGCCTGAAGTTTTACATCAGTATTTATAGGTACAGTGATTGGTTGCCAGGGGTAACAGATGTACATAATAACAGGTAGTTTGTTTTAGATTCAAAGTCTCCCAAAAGGCTTCTATAGGTCCCTTAATTAACTCTATGTGAACAAATGGTTACGAAATCTTTTTAGGACAAACTTCTAAGTTTTAAGATAAAACTGTCACTTTTAGCAGAAAAGTTAAACAGAGACATAGTGGCTCCATATTTTATCCAGTTATTGTGTATTGAGACAGATTCTTCAGAAGTCAAGCAAAAGCTGTCCCTTAGGCTAATTGCTCTTAGCCACAGATGTCGGTCTCGGTCTCGGGCAGCCTGTCTTTTTGATCAGCTCCCTGTCCCGTGGCTCCATGCAAACCTGCTTTGTCGTTCAAAACAGGCGAGAACCACAGGCTTGAGACTGCAGCCACCTTGGAATGCAGCTGCTACTGACCACTGAGACGCCCTCCTGAGGCGAGGCAGCTTTTGATATGCAAACTAACACGTTCACATATTCCTTCAGGGCAAAGCCTTGCAAAACTCCTGAAATCATTTCTGTCTCTAAAATATTAATAATAATCTAGCTGCTGACAAATATTCACAGCATCTTCACCAGAAATCAATTCCATCTCAAAAAAAGCACTATCTGTTATCATCCATAAGAAGCAACTTCTCTTCCCTCCTCTGTTCAAGTTTTATCACGAGATTGCAGCAATTCTGTCATATCTTCAAGCTGTACTTCCAGTTCTAGTTCTGTTGCTATTTCCACCACATGTGAAGCTACTTCCTCCACTCGAAGTTACCAATGAGGGTTGGAATCAACTTCTTCCAAACTCCTGTTCATGTGGATATTTTGACCTCCTCCCGTGAATCACAAATGTTTTTAACGGCATCTAGAATGGTGAATCCTTCCCAGAAGGTTTTCAATTGACTTTTGCCCGGCTCCATCAGAGGAGTCACTGTCTATGATAGCTATAGCCTTATGAAATGTATTTCTTAAATAAGACTTGAAAGTCAAAATTCGTCCTTGATCCATAAGCTGCAGAATGGATGTTGTGTGAGTGGCTTGAAAACAACATTAATCTTCTTGTACATCTCTATTAGAGCTTTTGGGTGACCAGGTACATAGTCAATGAGTAATAATATTTGGAAAGGAATCCTTTTCTGAGCACCAGGTCTCAACAGTGGGCTTAAAATATTCAGTAAACCAGGCTGTAAATAGATGTGCTGTCACCCAGGCTTTGTTATTCCATTTACAGAGCACAGGCAGAGTAGATTTAGCAAAATTCTTAAGGGCCCTAGGATTTTTTAAATGGTAAATAAGCATTGGTTTGACTTAAAGTCACCAGCTACATTAGCCCCTAACAAGAGAGGAAGCCTGACCTTTGAAGCTTTGAGGCCAGACATAGACTTCTCTCTAGCTATGAAAATCCTAGATGACATCTTCTTCCAATAGAAGTTGCTTTGTCCATATAGAAAATCTGTTGTTTACCATCGCTTCCTTCATGAATATCTTACCTAGATATGCTGGATAACTTGCTATGTAACCTTGTACTTTTATGTTCCAGAGATGGCTTCTTTCCTTAAACTTCATGAACCAACCTTTGCTAGCTTCAAACTTTTCTTCTGCAGCTCCTTACCTCTCTCAGCCTTCGTAGAATTGAAGAGAGTTAGTGCCTTGCTCTGGATTAGGCTTTGGCATAAGAGAATGTTGGGGATCATTCGATCTTTTATCCAGATCACTAAAGCTTTCTACATACCAACAATAAGGCTGTTTTGCTGTGTTATCATTCGTGTATTCACTGGAGTAGCACTTTTAATTTTCTTCAAGAGTTTTTTATTTGCATTTACAACTTGGTTAACTGTTTGGCAGGAGAGGCCTAGCTTTCAGCCTATGTCAGCTTTCGACATGCCTTCCTCACTAAGCTGAATCATTTCTAGCTTTTGATTTAAAGTGAGAGACAGGCAACTCTTCCTTTCACTTGAACATTTACAGGCCATTATAGGATTATTAATTGGCCTAATTTTAATACTATTGTATCTCAGGAATAAAGAGGCCCAAGAAGAGGGAGAGAGATGGGGAATGGCCGGTCAGCACAGCAGTCAGAACACACTTATTTATTGAATAAGTTCACTGTCTTATACGAGTGTGTTGTGTGGTACCCCCAAACAACTGCAACAGTAACACCAAAGATGACTGATCACAGATCACTGTAACAGATATAACAATGAGAAAGTTTGAAATATTGTGAGAATTACCAAAACGTGACCCTGAGACAGGAAGTAAGCACATACTGTTAGAAAAATGGCACTGGTAGGCTTGCTTGACACAAGGTTGCCACAAACCTTCACTTTGTTTAAAAAAAAAAAAAGCATTATCTGTGCAGTTTAATAAAGCACAATAAAATGAAGTATATGTGTATTATTTGTGTAATTTAGAAGAATTTTTAATGTGGGGGATAACATCACTCTTCTTCGAGATTATCTACATCAGCCTTTCTATTTAAAAATATCTCCCAAGACTCCAGTGTCTATAAAAAGTATTGCTCTATCTACTCAGTTACTGAAGTTTAAAATAATTTTAAAATGAGGAAATTATAAATTACATGTCTGTTTCTTAGAATAGAAAACTGTGCATTATACATGTCTGTTCCCTGTTGTAGCATTAACAAAGGAAAATACATCTTAGCAATTGTGAATTGTGCTGCTATAAACATTCGGCTGCAGGTGTCTTTATTGTAGAATGACTTATGTTCTTCTGGGTAGATGCCCAATAATGGGATTGCTGGATCAAATGGAAGGTCTACTTGAATCTGTTT